>JAJMKZ010000458.1:0-21701 GCA_030564005.1 Ruyongia tratensis | reverse complement strand
AAAAAAAAAAAAAAAAAAAAAAAAAAAAAAAAAAAAAAAAATTTACTATTGTCTTTATTGTTTTTATTATTATTACTATTATTTTTATTGTTTTTATTATTATTACTATTATTATTATTATTTCTATTTTAAAATTCTTGATTATTTACCATTTTTATTCAATTATTTTTCTTTTTCTTCTTGAGGACGTTTTTCCGCTTTTACCTCTACTATTACTATGATTTAAGTTTTACTTTTACTTTTACTTTATTTTATTATACTTTGTTGCCTGTTATTGATTCAATTAATAGAATCTAATATTCATAGCTTATGGCGGTGTGTTAAGATTTAAGTTAAGCTACATATATTAGAATTCTATAAAATATCTATTCCTAAGAATTTTCCAATTTACTTTTTCGTCTTGATCTGTGATGTTAAGTAATTACAAATTCTGTTCATTTCTACTTCATCTGAATAATATATTAATAGACCATCAACGTAGGGAAGTAAGTAAAACTTTGTTATTATGGAATAAGCATGAACCTAATTCCGACTGAGTGAGTCCAGCTTTCATAATGATCTTTGAAAGAGTATTAAACCAGAGCATTCAACTTTGCTTGAGTCCATATAAACTTTTTTTCAGTAACCATAAGTCAGGAGGTTTCAGATAGATTGTATAGTCTAATTGTGAATTTAAGTAAGCTGTTTTAGCGTCAAGTTAAACCAGTTTGTTGTGTTTTATTGTAGTTATAGCCAACATAATTTTTAAAGTATCAATTGAGGCAACTGGACTAAAGATCTCGAAATAGTGCTCTCCTTTGAGTTGACTAAAACCACACCTAACATGCCTAGCTTTATAAATTTCACCAGCAAAAGAGTTTTTGAGAGCAAACACCCATTTACCATTAATGACATGTTCATTACCAGTTCTTGAAACAATCTCATAAACACCGAAACTTTTTGACAAGTTTAGTTCATCTTCAATTGCATTAAGCCATTCATCTTTATTTGGATGTTGCATTACTTCATTATAAGAATGTGAAATTGTAATTTGGGTGATATAGTTCTTCTAATATAATGTTGACTTCACCATCTCTATTTGTTGATAATTTCAAAGGTTCAATAGTTTTGGCTGTAGATGGACTAGGGGGATGACTCACTGTATAATCATGAATTTCAGCATCAGTAAGACCCGCTTCTTTTAATAAAATTTTAGCTCTTTTTGGATGTATTGTGATAGAAGGTTGATTGGATCAGGTGATAATGAACGTTTTTGAAGCATGGGAGTATAGATACCAGACACTGGGGTATCAAATATATTATCTGAATTATCGTTCAAATCTAAATTTGCAATAGGAGTATTCAGATGTTCAGTAGTTTGGTTTTGATCTTCAGAGTTACTTGTAGTAGCTGTTTGGTAGTCAGGAATGATATTTTCATCATTATTTGTATTATTGGAAACTGAATGAGCTCGCTGTATAGTCTCCATCATTATCTTTAGGCATATCACCAGTGTTACCAGCATAATCAGTACCTGGAGTAGTGTCTGAACCAAAATTTCTAGCAAGCGAAAAACCAGAAGAAAAATAAAAATTAGAATCTGAAAACCTTCCTCTTTCTTTAAAAATTTTGAATTTTTGGAAGGAAATATTTGTTCATTGAATGTGAATGCTGAAGATTTTTTAATTCTTCCATCTGGCATAAGGATCTATGCTATTTTTTTTGACTTATTAAATCCCAAAAAAACACCAAATTCATCCTCATTTTGAAGTTTTGGATGATGATCAAAGTTATGTATGTACATTTTACACCCAATGATTCCATGGAAATTAACTTTACTAACTTTTAGTCTAAAGGTGTCATATGGCGATTTGGTGTACTTACTTCATTGACTAATTGTAAAGTTGTGAATTAATATGATGTGATGTAATATGAATGTCCAATAGTTGATTGGAATGTTTGATTTATTGGAATGAGTTTAAGCTTGTGTTGCAGAGTTCTATTCATGCGTTTAGCACCCCCATTCATATGACTTGAATTAGGAGCAGTGAAGTTTAATTCCACTGCATGATCTTGTGCCCAATCTCTGAATGCATGAGTATCAAATTCATCATCACTTTTAACCGCTATTATATTTTTATTAATTGAATTCAGAACATTTTGCATGTAAGTTAAAAATTGAACGAGAATAATAGATATGTCTTTTCTGGTACCAACTGTTCTGCCGATAACATATCCAGAAAATCTATCAGTAATAATGAGTGCATAAGACTTATTAATTGGTCCTATTAGATGAACTTCAACCAAATCACCTACTTCATAATTTCTATCAAGAGCATGGCCATGGGTGTTATTCACAATGCTCTTACATGTGTCACATTAGTTAATAACATCTGTAACTTGTTTAGCTGTTGGATGAATTGTTTCATTATGTTATAAGTGATTGAAATACTAGAATGAGCATGACGCTCATAAATTAGCAGAATTTCTGATTTTAATGTATTGTCAATAGCTTTTGTAAATCCTAACAGTTAGGTGGTCCAGATGGTGAGATAAATGCATTACTTGAACATGTTTATATTTTGCATACTCAAAATCAAACTTCTATTTCTCAAGATTATAATGTTTTGAATAGTGAAAATAAAGAAAACTGGTTAAATGCTATTGAAAAAGATCTTTGAAACAGTTTGATGTCTTTGAAAAAGTCGCCGTACCTACAGGTATTAAATTTTATCTTGACTAGCTACTATTTATGATTATTCACCAAATATGACTGTAGTTGATAGTAAATGGTTTTTGCTTCAAAGAACACCCCATCTGGTGAAATCTTTAAAGCTAGGCTAGTAGGTAAAGGATTTTCACAAACCGCAGGTATTGAATATTTTGATATCTATAGCCCTGTTGCCTCCCTTGAAACTTTAGGAATTTTATTGACCCTTTAGCTCCTTCAAACGCTTTCAACTCATCCAAATGGATGCTACTGCTGAGATTTATGTTAAGCTACAAATATTAGAATTCTATTTATATTCATCGAATATTTAAAGATGTGATTCCCACTTTCTTTTTTTTATATGTTTCGTATAGACTTCACTCTTTACCATAAATATAAGTTATAGGTTTACTTTAAGTTCACTCGCAGTGATAGTTCAGCATTAGTCAGACTTTAAAAAAATATTAGTTTGAATTTCCTATTGTTATTTTGTCTTATTTTATAATAATAAAAATTATCGTAATTGTCTGATCATGATATGTGCTTCATGGATGATTTCATTGGTTGGTTTAATGATTTCTATTTTGGTGTGTTTTTATTTACTATGTTCCTTGTTTTGCTATCTTTGTTGAAACTTTTTAAGTTATGGATTTAGTAATATTTCATGCGTTCATTTTTGTTAATCAAAACTTACAATGTATAGATCTATTAACTTTCATTGGATATTTTAATCATTCCCTAAAATTGTTTGTTGTAAAATATGAATTCCTTTAATTCTGATTTTTTTAGGCATTTTTTGAGATTAGTTTTTATCTTAGCTCAAAAATTCACAGTACCTAGAGATTATTAGGCCTGGAGATAAAAATTTCTGTTATTTCCGTATAAAGTTTCCAAAACTGATATTATTTAGTAGTATAATTAAAACTCCTGTTTTTTTAATCAAATATTACTTCTTTATACATTAATAATTACAATAAAAACTGATTATTAAATTACTATATTTGAAATTTTTAGAGCTTTTTTTAAAGGAGAAGACAATTTAAAAAATATAACCAAATTTAACATTAAACATCATACTGAATATTTTCATGAATTATTTACAAATATTTATTCATATATATATATATAATGACAGTATTTATCTATACTCTTTTCTTTCAAAATTGTTTTTAACTTTTCTTTTTTAAATTTTTAAACTTTGAATCTTCATTTCATTTCATTATTATTTATTGTTAACTGAATATATTTAAATTTAAAGTTTTGATTCATTCATTTTTAATTGATTTAGTACTTTGTTTAAGTTTTTTATAATATTGAACTTCAGCATATCTTTTATTCTTACCCTTTTCAGCAGCTTTAGCCAAAACACCTAAAATAAATGAGGCTGATCTTGTTGAATCATCATTTGCAGGGATTGGATAAGTAACAATACTTGGTTCACAATCACTATCAGTGATGGCAATGGTTGGGATTCTATGTTGAATAGCTTCTTTGACTAATGGTATATTATCTAATGGGTTTAAAATAATTATTAAATCAGGTTTAATAAGTCTTTTCATTTCATCTGGTGTTAATTCTCTATTTGTTGGTTGATCCATTAAATCAACTTCTCTTCTAGCAACATTACCTGATACTTGAATAGCATTTGATAAAGTACCACCGATCCATTTTTTAGAAACATAACAACCATTAACTCTTTCAGCAGCTACTTGTAAAGGTCTTTTTAAATTACATTCTTTCTTTGTACCAACAAATAAAATTAAACCACCCTTTTCAGCAACTGATTCAACTACTCTTGTAGCCTTTTTCAATTTATTTAAAGTTATATCTAAATCAAATATATCAATACCTTTATATTTACCTAAAATAAATTGTTTATTATTTCTAACAGTTAATCTTGAATCATGACCTAAATGACAACCAGCAGCCAATAATTTAGCAACACTAACATCTTTGATTTGAGTTGGGTAATAGGTATCTAAATGAGGAATATAAACATCTTTAACATCTGAACCTAATTCTCTATTATTGTTTAGATATTGTTGTCTACGTAAAAATAATTCTTCTTTTGTATATGGTTCATCTTTTAATGAATGTTGTAAAAATGGGAATTTTTCATTATCACCAGAGAGTGTGTTCTTTTTATAATGTTCTTCTAATTTTGATTCAAATGCAAAATCTTTATAGAAAGTTAATAATTTATCAACTAATACTTGATTCTGTGATAACTGTTTATTTAATAAATTTGATGTTTTACCAGTTAATACTTCTTCAACATTTTTTTCAAAATTTAAAAATCTTTGTTGTGATTGTTGAACTTGTTCTCTTGTTAATGATTCTTGTGTTGATTCTTGGTCTTCTTCAGAAGCTTGAAGTTGTCCAGAAGGTTTAGTTTCTTGTGTTTCTGATTGAGTGGTAGTCTCAGTTGTGATGGTCGATTTTGTTGAATTTAATGTTCTTGTTGAAGATACAAAAGAACGAGAAAATACCCTCGCTGAACATATTAGTCTGTTAGTAAAGAATTCCATAAATTTAAATAATATTTGACCAAAAAACAATGTATTACATACATATACTAATCATATTTCTACTCATATTTCTGTCAAGTATTAGCAAATTTATTAACTAAGATATTTTTCAACTCTTAATTTTTCTTCATCGATTTTGCAAAAAAAATAAAAAAATATCCACTTTTTTTTTATAGTGGGATTACATAATATTTCAAAGAGGGTAAACAGATCACGTGATAATATATATTTTATTAATTATAATTGATTTAATCACAATAACGTTTAAATTATGCTACTAGACTACTCTATAACTATTTGATAGATCTATTAAAGTTTGCTAAACTTTTCTCTGCCGCCAAAACAAACCCATGCGCTGATTTCTGCTGCATTTTAGTATGCTGACGCTTATACTGAAGCGAATTGTTATGAGAGTAGTTATAAGTTTAGTAGATGTTTATTGAAGGTGATAGGTTAAAATTACCAAGTTAGATTGCAATTGATTGTTAGAATTATGATAGATAACAATAACACAATAGTCAAGATAAGTTTTTCAGACCAATTGAGGTTTGAATAAACAAAGTAACGAATTCTTAAGAAATAAAATCTACTAACAAGTAGCAGTTCATTCTACAGATATCGAACATTATGATTTAAATCACCAGGATCCCTAATTTGATTGATTACTATTTTTCTCCAAAATAATCACCAATTTAGATTAAGATTGATTATAAGCCTAATATTTCAGATCAACATTTATTAAGAAGAATTGCAAAAGATCCTGCAGAATACTTCACTTCTACTGGTAAAAAGATAATTGTTGCCTCTGGTGATGTAGCTGCTGTATCTTTTGGTGCTTCTGTCTTTGAAATTTTCGAAGAAATCAACAAAGAACATTATAAGATTCAATATGTTTCACAATCAATTTTTACAAATTTACCAGTTGAAGCATTAGCAAATTTAATTATATTTGATAGAGAAGACGAGTTATTCAAAAGTTATGTTTGTTAATTCTGGATCTGAAGCTAATGTAAGTGATTATAAAATGGTTAGGGTACATTATTTTGATGAATGAGAAGCTCAAAGAGTTAATATAATCACAAGAGATTTAGCTTATCATGGTAATACACTTAATGTTTTAGCATTTTTAAGTGTCAAAAAAACCATTCCTAGATATCATTAGAACAGAAAGATACCAGATATCTGGTCCTCATCCTTTCAATAGGTTAAAAAGGATCAATCAATCTAAGATTATGTTGATGCATTAGATTCACGTTCTAAAGTTTTGGCTTAGGTCATATTTTTTTAACCACATCCATCAACAGCAGCTGCAGATGTAGCTGTTCAAAAATATATTAAGAAATATGACCCATTGAAAAATGTTGATAGACTAGGTGATTACTTGGGTGTTTAATTAAAGAGAAAAATTGGTGATCAAAGAAATGTTTCAGATATTCGAGGTAAAGGTTTCTTTTGGTGGGTTGAACTCGTTAAAGATAAAGAAACTAAAGAACCTTTCCCATTAGATTTTCATTTCAATGATATTGCTTTTGAATGACTTAGAGAACATGGCGTTGTTATATATCCTGGTAAAGGTAGCATTGATGGTGCATATGGATATAGTTTTTTTAATTTCTCCAGCTTTTAACGTAACAAAGGAACAGATAGATGAAATTACTGATGAAATTCAAAATGGGTTAACAGATGCCATGAAGATTGTTAGAGAGAATGGTTCTTAGTTTACTGTTTAATAAGCTAAACTAAGAAGAGAATTAGAAGAATTAACAAAATATTAACAAATGTCTCTCAAGATAGCTCACTATTTATATCATTTTTAATTCCACAAATTTTGATTGTGTTTTAGATCAAGTGAAGAATCTAATTCAGAATTTTTTACTATCAATAAAACTTGGTCAACAATTATTGGTTTGGCTTGAGATTTTTTGTCAAATTTTTATTCTTTTAATTTATTCTGTTCCTGAATTATTAGATTATTCTTGGGCATCCAAATTTAGATATATAGATGATACTGACAGCCATCTTAATGTTCCATTGTTAATTTTTGTTGTTTGGTTATTCTTAGTGATCTTTCATTGCTGTATCTTTGGTAGACTTCACTTTGATCTTGGGAACAAGAGAATTGAATAGAGAAACAATGAATCAGAAAAATCTAAAGAATAAATTGATTGCAAAAATGAGTATTTATATGGGTTTATATGGGTTTAAATAAGATAAAATAAATAAAATATTTCTTTATTTGAATTTACTGGCGACATGATTGTAAAAAGTAGGCGACAGAATACATTAATATTTTTAAAGCAAAAAAAAAAAAAACAAAAAAACGTAAATAAAAATTTGAACTTCAAAATCAAGTAAGTTAACTTAAAATTGATAAAAACAATTACTGAAAACAATGAATGGATATAATGAACTCGTAGCACATGCTACCTCTGATAAAGATACATATGAAGATGATGTACTGCTAAGGAGACAGAAACTTAAAAGTAAATTTGAGAGAGAGTCTGAGTATCAACGAAAAAGATATCAAAGATCATTATCACCTCAACGCCCACAAAAAAATGGTGAAGCTAAGGAGAAAGAAAATGAAGAATTGAATAGCATAGTGAAGAAAGATGACAATCAAAATGACAAAAAAGGTGATGTAACACCACCAAGAAGAGTAAGGAAGAGACGTTGGGATGTTACTAATGAAGATGATGATGATGATACAAAAAAGAAGTTGGATTTTAAAAGATCTGAACAACAAATTATTACAATAAATAAACAAAATGATGAAGATCAAAAGATGGAAGAAGATGAGATAAAAGTGATAAACACATACGTTCCTCCAGAAATAACTAAGGAAAAGACTCAAAATACTGTATCTGCTGAAAAATTAATAACTGATGTTCCAGGTATGAATGATCTTCAATTTTTTAGAGAAGAGGATATGAAATATTTTGGAAAATTATTAGAAAAAAAACCTGATTCAGAGTTATCTTTAGAAGAAACAAAGGAAATTAAGATTATGAGATTATTATTAAAGATTAAAAATGGTTCCCCAACATCAAGAAAATTAGCAATGAGAACAATAACTGATAATGCAAGATCACTTGGTGCAAAAGCATTATTTAATCAAATTTTACCGCTTTTGTTAGAAAAATCATTAGATGATCAAGAAAGACATTTATTAGTCAAAGTTATTGGAAGAGTTCTTTATAGATTAGACGATTTAGTAAAACCTTATACTAATAAAATTTTAATTGTTATTACACCATTATTAATTGATGAAGATTATGTTACAAGAGCTGAAGGTAGAGAAGTTATTACAAATCTTTCAAAAGCAGCAGGGTTATCACATATGATTACAACAATGAGACCTGATATTGATAATGCTGATGAATATATCAGAAATATTACAGCTCGTGCTTTTGCTGTTGTTGCAACTTCATTAGGTGTCCAACAAATATTACCATTCTTAAGAGCTGTTTGTCGTTCAAAAAAATCATGGGAAGCAAGACATACTGGTATTAAAATTGTTCAACAAATTTCTATACTATTGGGTTGTGGGGTATTACCTCATTTAAATCAACTGGTTGAATGTATTTCTAAAGGTTTAACTGATGAGCTTCAATCAGTAAGAACAATCACGGCAAATGCTTTATCATCATTAGCAGAAGCTGCTGCACCATATGGTATTGAATCTTTTGAAATTATTTTAGAACCTTTATGGAAAGGTATAGAGAGACACCGTGGTAAAGGTTTATCTGCATTCTTGAAATGTATCGGTAATTTAATCCCATTAATGGATGAAGAATATTCAAATCATTATACTAAACAAATAATGTTCATAATAATTAGAGAATTTAGTTCACCTGATGAAGAAATGAAAAGAACAATTCTAAAAGTATTACAACAATGTTCATCAACAAATATTGAACCAAAATATTTTAAAGATAAAATAATATCTCCATTTTTTAAACATTTTTGGGTAAGAAGAACTGCATTAGATAGAAGATTATATAAATTGGTTATTGAGACTTCATTATCAATGACATCAAAAGTTGGTGTTTCTGAATTTATAACAAGATTTATTCCAATTTTAAAAGATGAATCTGAAATATTTAGAAAAATGGCAGTTGAAGCAATTTATAAAATAGTTACTGATTTTGGAAGTTTTGATATTACAGAAAGAAACGAAAAATTATTGATAGATGGTATGTTGGTTTCATTTCAAGAACAAACAGGTAATGATTATATTATAATGAAGAGTATTTCAACCGTTATTTCATCATTAGACACAAGAGCAGAACCATATATTGGAGCCATAATAACAACAACTTTACACAGATTAAAGCATAACTCACCTGATTCTCGTGAACAAGCTGCTGATTTAATAGCCAATATTGCCTCTGTTATAAAATCATGTGGTAAGGATGATATTTTAGAAAAATTATCTGTGATATTATATGAATCATTAGGTGAAGTATTTCCTGAGGTATTAGGTTCAATTTTAGGCGCTTTATACTCAATTGTTACAGTTACTGGTATTGCATCTATGAAACCACCTGTCAATCAACTTTTACCTACATTAACTCCAATTTTAAGAAATCGTCATGAAAAAGTCCAAGAAAATGCTATCAAACTAGTTGGTCATATAGCTGATAGAGGTGCAGAATACATTTCTCCTAAAGAATGGATGCGTATTTGTTTTGAATTATTGGATATGTTAAAGAGCTCTAAAAAGAGAATAAGAAGAGCTGCTAATAGCACTTTTGGTTACATTGCAAAAGCTGTTGGGCCACAAGAAGTTTTGGTAACATTATTAAATAATCTTAAAGTACAAGAACGTCAATTAAGAGTGTGTACTGCTGTTGCTATTGGTATTGTTGCTGAAACATGTTCACCATTTACTGTTCTTCCAGCTTTGATGAATGAATATAGAACACCAGAGACCAATGTTCAAAATGGGGTTTTGAAGGCTATGGCTTTTATGTTTGAATACATTGGTGACATGTCCAAAGATTATGTTTATTCTGTTATCCCTCTATTAGAAGATGCATTAACAGATAGAGATCAAGTTCATAGACAAACAGCTGCAAGTGTAACAAGACATATCTCAATGGGATGTATTGGGTATGGTAGAGAAGATGCCTTCATCCATCTATTGAATTTATTAATTCCTAATATATTTGAAACTTCTCCTCATGTCATTCATAGAATATTTGATGGTTTTGAAGGTGTTAAAACTGCACTTGGTCCTGGTATTGTTTTAAATTATGTATGGAATGGGTTGTTTCATCCTGCTAGAAAAGTTAGACAAGCATATTGGAGACTTTATAACATGATTTATGTTCAAAATATGGATGCTGTTACTGCATTTTATCCTATTATAAAAGATGAAGAAAGATATGAATTTAAATTATTGACTACTGTTTTATAATGCGGTCAAAAATTCATACAGAGTAATGATAAATTGATTATATATTTTGAAAATAATTAGAAATTTACTTTTTTAACAAACTTTTCTTTTGTTCACTTCCATCTACTGTAGCATCTTCATCACTTTCATCTTTATCAGCTTCATCGTCGTCATCTTCTTCCTCTTCACTATCTTCTTCACCTTCACTACCCGATTCACTTTCTTCTTCACTATCTGATTCTTCTTCTGTTGAAGATTCCTCAATTACTACCACCTTCTTAGGCTTCTTTTTAATTATTATAGACGGAGTATCATCAGTATCAGCAAAGAATTCATCAAGACTCTGTAGTTTATATCTCCTATTTGAATTTGTAGTTGGTGTTTGATCCTCTAAAGTAACTCCACTTCTATTTACAACATTAACTCTTTGTGTGGATACTGTTGCTCTTGATAAACTCTTTGGAATTTCTTTAATTTCAATCTGATTTCTAATAGTCTTTGGCGGTAAATCATCAGGATTTGACCAGTTTGGCAGTTCATTAAAATATTTTAAAGTAAAATCATCTAAACTTAATGAAACTAAATCATCCTTTTGTGGTGTTAATGATTCATTATCAGATTTGGATACTATAGAAAGTTGAGGAATAGGTTTAACAGCTTGTAACATTAATGAAGCTAATTGTGCTTGTTTTGAATTGAAAAGTGAAAATAACATTCTTGATCTATCTCTAATATCATAAACATCATCATATTTACCAAGATTAATAGCATGTTTAAACATTTTGCTTATTATTCCATCAAAATCATAATTATCTAATTCTAAATCATTAGTTCTTTGTTTATATAGATCTAAATCATATGAGTATACTTTAGCAGCTAAAATTATTATTTGTAATCTAACTTCAGCAGTTTCATTTATAAAATCTTTCATCAATTTTCTTAATAAATCTGGTCCAATACTTGGTTCAATTGAACAAAATTCACCAACAAGCCATATAATACTTTGTTTTGCACTTGATATAAAAGAACTATTGTTATCCAATAAGAAAATCAGTTCACCTACTGCTCTTAAATTTTCTTGTGGTCTTTGTTGAATTAAATAACGAATAACATTGAGGAATTCATTAGCTATTGAATCATTACTATTTTTAATCAATGAAAGTTGTTTTAATAACCATTTTAAAATTTTAAGACTCCAATATTTGCTAACTTGAGAGCAAACACCCAAAGATTTTAATGATTCCACTACTATAACTTCACTTTCCATTGTTGAGATATAATATTGTAATTCTAGTGTTATTGATTTAACATTACTTTCATTGCAAATAATTGATAAAATTTTTAATTTATAAGTTGATACGGAAATTTCATCATTTGTTGATACATAAAATGATTTTTCATATTGAACAAATAAAGTTGGATCATGTGAAGCGATATATAATATAGATTGTAGAACAAAACTTTGAATTTCTGAAGAACTTGATTGAAGACAACGTATCAAACTTGATGAAATTCTAGCTTCTTTAAAAGTTTTTGGAGGTGTAAGATGGAAAAATAATCTGCTAATAGCAATAATAACACTTTCATTTTTACTATAAATCAATGGTTTAGTTGATGATAATAAAAGTGCAAAATCTTGGTCCAATTGAACATCATAAACAGGATATGGAATTTCATTATAATCATCTGGTAATTCTGTTGATTCATCATCATTTGAAGCTGTATTGATGATTTTAGGTCTTGGTAAAAATAATCTTGCATAATTTGTTAATATTTCTATTAAATATACTTGAGAAAATTCATCAAATTCACTTAAGATTGAACAATAACGGCGATAATGACCATGTATTAAATCAAATCTTGAAGGACATATAATTTTGAATGCTAATAATGCTGATGAAATGACTGATATATTTTTATCTTCTAAAAGTTTTTTCAAGGAATCTAGCAGTTCTTCAGTGATATCATGATCTTCTTGATTATTATTTCTAAAACAATTTATTAAAGCAACAGCTGAGGCTGATCTTACTAAAGGTGAAGAATCTGATACACATTTTTTAACTGATAACATAACAATTGGGAAAATTGATGGTATTTTAATATCTGAAAGTACGCTAATAGCCATAGCTCTTGATCTTTCACTCTTATCCCTTAATGACTTTTGAAATGCATTGATTGATAAAAGTGCAACATCATCATCTTTATCAGCATAGCGTAGTAGGCAAATATAGACCAATTTTCTGATTTCAATTTTGCTAGAGCTTACATTTTTAACAACATCAGTGAAATATAGTGTTACATCTTCTGAATTTGACATTAATGAGATGATAAACTTCAAACCTTTCATCACATCACGACTTGAGTTTGATGTAAGTAGTTGTGAAACTTCCTGTGGCCTCAACTCCTTTGGTGTATCACTGAGTCTTGCTGAAGCAGATGAGGCAGCTGCAAGAGTGATATCACGTACTGACTCCATCATGGATGTCATTTTAGCAATAGAATCTGCCATCCTTTGTGACCTGATGCTACAATCTTGTCTGTGATATAAATAAATAGAATGGTTAACTGTGTTGTTCAATCAAATTATCGAAAAATCCAAAAAATCGAAAATATCTTCCTATTTAGGTAATTACTGAAAACAGTTAAAATAATTCTGTTTCCATGACAACTTCAAATTTCTGAGATTTGTTGATGTTTTTTTGAAGTTCATTTCATTCAGGATATCTGTATTATTTGTATAAAAATTGGAGGCAAATGGAACGTTCAGTCATCAACTTCGATGATATAGAGGGTCAAAAGGAGAATATAGAGCCCTTGTCTGACGGCAGATCTGCAACTTCTCTTAAAGAAAGGTTTACAATCCCAAGAGATGAACTGCGATCTAATCAAAAGAGTGAAAGAGCTATTATTGAAGAACAACTATTAGATTTGGATGAGTTAGATGACCCAATCCAACCTTACTTAGACTATATAAATTGGATTCATAAAAATTTTCCTTCAGGTAGAACTGCTGATAGTGGATTGGTTCAAATTTTAGAAAGATGTACCTCACAATTTAGAGATTCTGATTGTTATAAGAATGACCCAAGATACCTTAAAGTTTGGTTGAAATATGCACAATACTCTGATAATCCAAGAGATATATTTATTTATTTAGCAAGAAAAGATATAGGTAAAAATCTTGCACTATTTTATGAAGAATATTCACAATATTTAGAATCAAATAACAAAATTTTACAAGCAGAACAAGTGTTTATTGAAGGTTTGAATAATAATGCTAGACCTCAGGTTAGATTACAAAGAAAATATAGAGAATTCAAAGAGAGAAATATCAACATTAATATTTCTAATGAAGAACCTTGCTCACCTCCTTTCCCTGTACGGTCAGCTTTATCAATTAAAAGTGGTGAAAATCCTTCATTTTCAAGACACCATCAACAAGGTGATGAAACACAAGAAAGACCAAAACAAACTGTTAAAAGAAAGCTAAATATTTTTACAGATAAAGAAAATGGAAATGATATTAATGATTATAATATTGAACTAAAAGTCAAAAATTCGGGCTGGGATGAAATAGGATCATCATCTTTTAGAACAAAGGAAAATAAATTATCATCAGGTCAATGGGATTCAAAATCTCCACAAAATCAAATTGAGGGCAGCCATAATAAAGATAAAAGAAAAGTAGATGTTTTCAAAGATTCAAATAACTTTACAACAAGTGTACCTATTTATAAAATCATTGAAACTCCTGGTAAAAAAACTGAAAAAATTGAAGTTAATTTTGATCTATTATACACTGAAAATGAAGAATTTTGTTTCCAAGAAGTTTTAGCATTATCAAGGGGGATATATAAGAAAGAAGGAGATTTTAATAGTAATGATATTGAGGACAAAGATGAAGAAAGTATTGAAAAATCAGAAAATTCTAATATTAGAAATTTTAATAGTAATGATTCTCATAATAATAAGAAATTAAAGATGGATTTAAATTCAACAATTAAGTTAGATACATTAGATATTTCCAATTTTCAACCAGCATCACCTACAACGACAATCTTTACCAAAACTACAAAAAATGAAATTGAGTCAATGTTTAATAATGCTTCTCTTGATGATAATGATGAGAATAAGGTACAGGGTGATGATTTTAATGATACTGATGAAACAGATAAACTAGAATATGATGAATTCACTGAACAAGTAACAAGAACAAATTTGAATTTTAATGAATTTACTGAAAAAATTGAGAATAAAGAAGTTCAGAAATCAATAAATAGAGATAATGAAGAAGACCAGAATGATGATAATTTATCTAGTTCTCCATTTCTGGATGATCCAAAAACATCTAGATTAAATGTAACTGTTGATGAGTTACAAATTCAAGATCAAGATCAAGATCAAAAAAAGGATGAAACTGAAGGTGATTTATTAAGTGCTCAATTAATAATAAATAAAAATAGATTGGGAATTGATGAAAATTTAACAGTGAATCCAACTAATGAAAATATAAAGAATATGCTATTGAGTCAAGTTGAACCCAAATTAGAATCATATGGTGGTCTTTATATATATGAAATTCCATTTAAGATGTGTTCTACATTAAAGAGATCAATCAATAATAAAACTTCCAAACATGTCTTTATTGAGTTTAAGGCAAATGGAAGTACATATGATCTGAAAGAATTATTGGGTGAAGGTGGTTATGCTTCTGTTTATTTAGCTGAAAGTATGATGGGTCAATTCAAAGCTTTAAAAGTTCAAAGACCATCAAGTGCTTGGGAATTTTATATTTTAAAGCAGATTGAGTTAAGATTAAATAGAAAGAAAATACTTGACTCAATAATATTGGCAACTGAAATGCATATTTTTAACGATGAAAGTTATTTGGTATTAGATTATCTTTCTCAAGGTACAATTTTAGATACTGTTAATCTCTATAGGTCATTAGGTAAAAATTTAGACGAAATTTTAACAATTTTTTTCTCTGTTGAATTATTAAAAATAATTGAAGAATTACATAACGTTGGTATCATACATGGAGATATTAAACCAGATAATTGTATGATGAAATTAGAAAGATCATCAAATAATAACAATGGTATTTCATCAATAACGACAAAGAAAGGTTTGAAATTAATTGATTTTGGTAGATCTATTGATATGACATTGTTTCCAAAAGGTATTAAATTTAAATCAGATTGGAAGACTGATAATCAAGATTGTTATGAAATGAGAAATAATGAACATTGGACATATGAAACTGATTATTATGGTATTGCTAGTATAATTCATACAATGTTATATGGTGAATTTATTGAAACAGTTTCATCAGATAATAATGGTAAGAATTTAAAAGATGGAGAGAAAGGTAAAATAAAATTACTGAGTCCAATAAAGAGATATTGGAAGCAAGAACTTTGGAATCCATTATTTGATTTATTATTAAATCCAAAAACTTTTGGAATTTTACCAATTTCCAATGAATTAAAGATTCAAAGAATTAAAATGGAAAATTATTTAGAAGAAAATTCAAATGAATTAATAAATTCAATGAGAAGTTTGGAATCTCATATTAGAGACCTTAGAAAATAGCAATACTATTTAATTCTTATTATGTACATTGTAGTTAGGTATAAGACTTGAGTTGTCAATTTTTTACAATCAATTATCTCTATTCTGTAAGCTTTCACTTAATATATAATTAATAAAGGATAGCCTTATCATAGTTCTAATTAAGTAATCTCAACATAATAAAAACTATTATTACATATGATTAGAATATTGCCTTGAAATTGAAATCATATTCAGAATATAAACTCTAATAATGGATCCATGTTATTTTAACATTATTATTTTTATTATCAATTAGAACCATATCTTAATTTTTAATTTTAGCTCACCTAACAATCTTTTCTTCAATAATATTATTTAAATTATCAGGGTTTAGATAGATTGCGGGGAATTAGTTGAGTATAAAGTATCAAATAGAAGCAGAAATAGCACTTATTAGTGCTTATTCACGCAAATGAGAACGACACAGTGAATTGAAAGTTTATACCAGCAAAATCAAATATAAAAAAGTCCACAATATTCATACAGAGATAGCCCAACATTAAAAAAAGGACACAAAGACCCTATTTGTGAATTTGCCTCAAACTGCTATTGAACGCATTAACTTACAAAAAGTCTATTAGATTAGATTTTGGTAAATCTCATTACTTTGCTATTTACTACATTTAAGCGTGTCACGTGTATTTTTTCTAAATAATTACTCAGCGTCGAATTATAAGAAAGGTTAAAGACTATTTTCCATAGGTGGGCAGCTAGTACTATCCACTTTAACTACTGGGTAAATGGGTACCAAATGGGTACTCAATGAGTACCAACTAGCCCAAATTGGTATACCCATACAGTACTCAAAGATTAGAGATTTTTATGGGCCGGAATGGGTACCAAATGGGTGTCAAATGGATTTACAACTACTATCATGTCTACAGTCTATATAATTCGACAGGTTGTTTTCTATTGAGCGGTCTATGATAATATTTAAAAGTTTTTATATAATTTCTAGTAATTTTGTGTAACCTCTGACTATAAAGATGTACTGACTACTGAGTATAACTGATCCTTTAGTTTATGCTACTTTAATTTATAATTAATAACCTTAATATAATATAATATATATATATATATATATATAAATAATATTAGTAATTAATAATTAAATTATAATATATTAAACATCTTAATGATGTATTCTAAAGAAGTTAAAAATTCTAAAGTACCTATCATTTTCCCTCTCCGGAAATAATATTGTTAAACCCGGAAGGAAATCACGTGATACAACACAGATTGATTATGATATTATATATCATCGACTAGTTGTTATCCACTGGTCTTTATACTTAATTAAGCTTGTTATTTTATATAATATCGGTAGTATTAGCATTTCATTAATATATTTATATTAATGCATGTAAATAATAAAATGATATTGGCTGTAGTAGAAAGTTTATGTTAAAATTCCCCATATTACTAACATTGGTACTCAAAATGAGAACTGAGTCAGTACTCACTGCCCACCTATACTATTTTCCACTTATTCTTTTGTAGTTTTTAATATTCATTCAAAATCACTATTACAATTGGAAAGCTATAGACCCACTGATTCTATCTCAACAGAAGTTTCTAGTAACAACCTCTCAATATTAAAGGAACTAAAAAAAAACAAAAAAAAAAAAAAAAAAAAAAAAAAAAAAAAAAAAAAAAAAAAAAAAAAAAAAAAAAAAAAAAAAAAAAAAAAAAAAAAAAAAAAAAAAAAAAAAAAAAAAAAAAAAAAAAAAACTGGAAGGAAAAAAAATACACCAAAAAGAGGACAACAAGAACAACAACATTAATAGTTTACAATATCCCTCAGAAGCATAGATCAGCCATGCGTTTATCGACACTCTTAAAAAGCACGTTCATGATACAGACATGTCTCAGTTCTGGTGCTCCAAATGATTTAATATTTACAGAACAAAGAATTGCATTTCCATATAAAGAAGAATTAGATTTATATCCACTACCCAGAAGTAATTTATTAACCTCATTTAATTTTGAATTACTATCAGACTATGTTGATCCTTCACTAAATTCAAATTATACATCATATGGTATTTTTCCTAGATCAATTGCTCCATTATTAGAACAAAGTAATGCAAGAGATTTACATTTAAGATTTGGACAAGGTTATTGGGATTCAGAAGAATGGGGTCAATTACCAAACTCTGGAGAGAAATCTGGTGGTTCAGGTTTAGAAATATGGGCGGTTTTAGAAGCTCCAAATAAGGAAGAAGCAATGAAGAATTGGATTTTTTTAGTCAATTCTTTATCAGGTATTTTTTGTGCATCTTTAAATTTTGTTGATGAAGCAAAAACAACTTTTCCAATAGATAGTTTTAATTATGGATTAAAAAATACTACTCTATTTGATGAATCAAATCAACTATTTTTATTAAGAGCTTCCTTATCATCTGAACCTGTTTGTACTGAAAATCTAACACCATTTGTTAAACTTTTACCAACTAGAGGTAAAGCAGGATTATCATCATTATTAGATGGTCATAAAGTTTTTGAATCATTATGGCATCAACTTTCAATTGATATTACTACAGAAGTTATTGATGATAATAGATATCGTTACAAATTATCACAAGGTGTTGATGCAGTCATCGATATTGTTAGATCATTAGATAGAAATCAAAGTCCAATTCCAAAACCTGTATCTGGTGATGATTTGAGATGTGATTTAACAAAGAAAAATGATATCTATACATGTTTCCCATTAACTGACAGAGAATCATTAACATTTACATTGAATGATTTATTTGGTCGTTCAATTTCTGGTGGAAGTTTATTATCAGAAACTCCAACAAATATTTGTGCTCATACAACTGGTTCTTGGAAAACATATTTAAGACAAGGATTGCAACATTTTGGAACAAATTCTAATTGTTATGAATTAAAAGATGATAAACTATATGATATTTATATTACTACTGAAAATACTAAAGATATTGAACCAGTTAAAGAAGCTCCAATTTATGTTTCAAGATCATTAACAGGTTATGGCCAAGATAAAGGTGGATCAAGAACTGTTTTCAGTAATCCATTAGATGAAGAAGTTAGTTTAGTTTATTTTGAATCACTTCCTTGGTTTATGAGAGTTTATTTACATACTTTAGAAATTGAAGGTGGTAAAAAGAGTGAAATTATTAAATCTATTTATTATATACCAGAAATTGATAGAAAGAGACCAACTCATATTGAATTTAAATTAATTATTCCACCAAAGTCAAGAATAACATTAACTTATTCATTTGATAAATCTTTACTTTTATATGCTGAATATCCACCAGATGCTAATCATGGTTTTTCAGTTGAACCAAGTGTCGTTAATGTCCTATCACCTGTTAAATATTCTTTAAGAACATCATCTTCATTATTAACATTACCTACACCAGATTTCAGTATGCCTTATAATGTTATTATTATTAGTTCAACAGTTATGGCATTATCATTTGGAACTATTTTTAATTTATTAGTTAAAAGAGTTGTTACTGAAGAAGAATTGGAATTATTGGAAAAAGTTTATGACTTAAAATTACGTATTAAAAAGTTTATTGCTAACGTTATTCAATTAATTAAATTTAAAACTTCATAAATGGGAGAATTTTAAATATATAGTTAAGCTTAATTTTTTTTTTAATTTTTTTTAATCTTTTTAATCTTTTCTTTTTTATTTTTGTTCTTGTTCTTGGAGACAAAGTATTATTGAAAGATTATATTAATTTTATATTTATAATAAATAATAATTTTAACAACAAAAAAAATTATTGATCCAATAAACAACATAAATATAATATCATCAAAAACAGCAAATTCTGCCAAAAAAAAAAAAAATTAAAAAAAAATTGACAGATTTTCCCCGGCAAAAAATTCAACTAAAAAAAAAAAAAAAAAAATAAAATAAAATTAAATTGAATTAAATTAAAAACCAAAACAAATCAAAAAGAAGAAAACTTTCAAATAATTTAAATCAAAACAACAACTAAATTAAATTAAATTAAAATAAATTAAATTAAAATTAAATTAAAATTTAAATTAAAAAATAAAGTGAAATGTCTTTTTTTGGTTCCAAACCTACAGGGGCATCTACATCAACAGCACAAGCTTCTGAAGCAGATTTTGCTAATGATTTAATAGTGAATAATCCACCAGATGATTCTATATCAGATTTAGCATTTTCACCACAAGCTGAATTTTTTTCAGTATCATCATGGGATAAAAAAGTTAGAATATATGAAGTTACTAATAATAGTACAGAAGGTAGAGCTATGTATGAACATGATGGACCAGTTTTATCAACTAGATGGACAACTGATGGTACAAAGATAATAAGTGGTGGTTCTGATAAACAAGTTAAATTATATGATATTCAAAGTGGTCAAGCTCAAACTATTGGTATTCATGATGCACCAGTTAAGAGTGTTAGATTTGTTGAATGTGGTCCACAAAATACACCAGTTGTTGTTAGTGGATCTTGGGATAAAACATTAAGATATTGGGATACAAGACAATCAAATCCAATAACAACTATACAATTACCTGAAAGAGTTTATTGTATGGATTCATCACAAAAATTATTAGTTGTTGGAACTGCTGAAAGATATATTTGTATTATTGATTTAAATAATCCACAACAAATATTAAAACAATCAATATCACCATTAAAATGGCAAACTAGATCAATTGCATGTTATTTACAAGGTAATGGATATGCATTAGGTTCAATTGAAGGTAGATGTGCATTTCAATATGTTGATGAACAAGAACAATCAAAATTTGGATTTACATTTAAATGTCATAGACAAAATGAAACAAAGGGAGGTAGACAAGAGAGTCATGTATATGCTGTTAATTCAATAGCTTGTCATCCAATATATGGTACATTTGCAACAGCAGGATCTGATGGTTGTTTTAATTTTTGGGATAAAGATGCTAAACATAGATTAAAAGGTTTCCCTAAATTAAATTCAAGTATTTCTGCAGCATGTTTTAATAGAAATGGTTCTATATATGCTGTTGCTTTATCAAATGATTGGAGTAAAGGTTATTCATTTAATACACCAGATTATCCAAATTTAATAAGACTTCATCCAACAAAAGATGATGAAGTTAAACAAAAACAAAAGAGACGTTAATATATATATATATAAAGAAAAAAAAAAATTCTCTAAAAAATGAATTGCATTTTTAATTTTAATTTTAATTTTAATTTTAATTTTAATTTTAATTTTAATAATAATATTAATAAAATTATAATATATATATTTTTTTTACTTTTACTTTTTATTTATTTTATTATGATATATAAACTATAATATAATATAAAATATATTAATAATAGGAAATAGAATAATTATCAAATATCAAATAAAAATTAACTATTTTTAATGCAATTTTTTTTTTTTTTTTTTTTTAAAACAATTTAATTTCTTTTTTTTTTTTGTGAAAATTTTCAAACACCGACGAAAAT
>JAJMKZ010000457.1:0-21803 GCA_030564005.1 Ruyongia tratensis | reverse complement strand
TCAATATTTTCATCTTTAATAATTTCATTGCCATTTTCATCAACTTCTTTTTTAGGTTTCCTTATTCTTTTTCTAGTTTTTTTCTGACTTAATTGAGTTTGATAATTTTCAACAATTGATGAAATATCTTGACAATCACCAACAACGATTAAATCGATATATTGTAAATAATCAACAATGCTCATACTTGGTTCATCCATATTAACCCAAATGACACAACCTTTGTTGGCATGAACAGCTTTAGCCATTTCTTTTGCTAAAATTCTAACACCTGGAATTTTTAAAGATGTACCAGCTATTATTAAACAATCAGGTCTTGATTTTAAATCCATTGCTGAAACATTACCAATATGATCGCCATCTGGATGAAATTCGTTATATAAAACAATTCTTGGTCTTAAACAACCAATACCTTGAGTTCTTTTACCTGCAATTTTTCTTAATTCATTATGTTCATAACATTCTGGACAAGTTGGTGGTTCATGACTATTAAATAATTCAGGTTGGATTTCAGAATTCCAACGACATTTTGAACAATACATATATTTTATTGTACCATGAAGTTGAATAGTTGGAGGATATGGTGGGTTTGATTTAATTGGAACTGTTGTTTGCAAATTTGATAATTGACTTTCTAAACAATCAATATTTTGTGTATATAATCTTAATAATCTACCTTCTTTTGAAATATCATTTAATAAATGATGGAATTTTGTTGGTTTTGTTTGTTCAGTCATTTCATAAAGAGTATTAATCATTGCATGAAATTTAGCAGTAGATTCAGAATCTTGATAAACACTACTATCAAATAATGCTTTACCATTTGAACCTGCAGATGTTGTTGATTTTAAACCTTGGAATAAACCATTAGAAGATCTGAAATCTGGGATACCTGAAGCAACAGAGATACCAGCACCTGTTATAACTGCAATCTTTTTAGAATATTTTAAAGCATAATGTAAGAAACTAACATCTTCATTATCAATATCATCATCTTGATCTAAAATAGAGATAGTTGAATCATAAGTTGCTGTGTTAAGAACAGTACCATTTGGTGGTCTATATTTTAATTTTGGTTTTCTTTTTGCTTGTGTTTTTGTTTTGCTGTTATTTTTTTCCTCCTCTTCAGATTTTATAAGATGTTCCTCTTGTCCTTCATATATATAAGTGGTTGGAGTCTCTAGTGAGATTTCACGTTTCAATAGGACAACTTCATCTTCACTATCTTCGTTGTATGCATAGTTCTGAGAACTTGGTGGTGATAGCAGGGTTGAAGACATTATAAATATATGTTTACTATTTTATGACACTGTTCAAAGTCTTCAAGTCTATGTATGGTATGAGTGAGAAATAAAGGGGATAAAGGGGGCGGTGCAAATAAATTAAAAACTATCTAGGTGAAAGGTTTTGCTGATGGGTAGTGTAGTAGTTCCAGTACTGTTATGATATATATAGAATGAATGAAAATAACAACAAAGAGGGTTTTGTTTGTTTATTTTGGTTTTTTTGATGTTTTGTACTTTAGTTTAAATTTTTTTTTTTTTTTTTTTTTTTTTTTTTTTTTTTTTTTTTTTTTTTTTTTGAATTTTCCTTTGTTCTGTTTATAATTTGCCGAAATAGGAAGTCTACCGCATTTGGTAAATTCCGAGGGTAAGTAGAATTCCGGTCCTTTTCTGTCCTTGTTTTTTTAATTAGTTAACTAACTGGTTGGTGGGCAAATTAGTAGTGGTACTACTCCAATAATGAAATCAGATACTGTTAGGTATGATTTCTAGATTGAGTCTGTTGAGTAGAAGACTATTCCATTCATTTAGCCCACTTTGTAGAGAGAAGCTTAATATAGCATTTTTAGGTTCTGATGAGTTCAGTATCTCTGCTTTAGAAACTCTAATAAAGATCAAGAAGAATGATACATCAATCATTGATAATATTGATGTTATAGCTAAATATCCAAAGAAAACTGGAAGAGGTTTAAAAGTGATGAAAGATGTTCAAATAGCTGAATATGGTGTTGAAAAGGGGTTAAAACTTATAAGAGCTGAATCTGATGAAGAAATCTTAGGTCTATTAAAGAATAGATATAATATGGCTATAGCTTGTTCATATGGTAAATTAATTCCTGCTGATTTCATTAAAGGTATCAAATTTTGTTTAAATATTCATCCTTCATTTTTACCAAAACATTCAGGTGCAAGTCCAATCCAATACACTATTCTTAAAGGTGATGAATTTTCTGGTGTTACTATTCAAACATTACATCCAACAAAATTTGATAGAGGTAAAATAGTTGCACAAACAAAACCTCCAGGTATTGCAATAAAACCAAATGATAATTATAAAAGTTTAATTACAAAACTGACAACAGAATCACAAAATTTATTAGAAAATGTTATCATTAATGAAGAATATAACAATGTTAAACCTTTTAATCCAATTTATAAATTTTCAGAAGCAAGAAAAATCCCAAAGGAGATGTCACAAGTTAATTGGGATGAAAAATCTACTATTGAAATAATAAGACAATATAATGCTTTAGGTCCTTTGTATACATTTAAAGTTAAAGAAGCAAAGGGCCAAATAACTAATAGAAGAGTTAGATTATTACAGTTTGAACAAAATATTGAAAACAATGATATTGAATTAATGAAAGGTAAATTACCAGGAGAATTCATTCTACATGAAAATAAACTATTGATTAAAACTTCTGATGGTTTTGTTGTCTGTACGGAATTACAAATAGAAGGTGAAAAAGTTGAAGATCCTGAAAAATTTTATAAAAAACTTCATAAAAGATGTGGTTATAATAAAGATTTGAAATTCATATTCTCTGAAGAACCAGTTAAATAAACTACAAAACATAATTTAAAACTAAAATAATGACTTTATGACAATTAAAATATATATATATATATATATATATATCTAAAACATTAATGTACATACAATTATTATAGAATTAACTCTAATTAAATTAAATATATAAAACTCTCTAAGCAAATTTTTATGGTACAACTTCACAATGCTTATTATACTCTTTAACAGCAATTGAAATATTCTTATATAAAAATCTTCTAGAACCTGCATCTGAAATTGGTATAAATGGACCAACTCTAACATTCTTTAAACCAATTTTAACACCAGTAGTTTCTTGACTAATAGATTTGATTTGATTATAATCAATAATCCATCTTGATTCTAATTTAGAAATTGTAATCAGGAAAATATGTTTGAATGTAACAATAACTGCTAATTCTTCACCAGCTAAAACAATATGAGCAAGATATTCATCACTAAAATATTCACCACCATCAATATTCTTTAACCAATATTGACCTTGAGCTTCTCTTTCAGAGAACGGTTTAACAATACCATCATGTGAAATATATCTTGGTAAACGAACTTTATCAAGTGCATCTGGATCAAAAACAGTTGTAGTATTCTTAATACCTTCACCAACATTTGAAGCTAAATCAAAAACACCAATAGCAGTCTTGGTAGGTAACCCAATAAGACCTTTACCTAAACCTTTAAAGAAACCTAAAGCACCTTCTTGACTAGCACCTTGAACTGGAGCTAATGCAATACCAGAAATTCCACTAGTAATACCATCAACAAATGAAGTAGCACCTGTACTGAATCCATAAAGGGCATGTTTTGGTTTATTTCTTCTTTGATTCATACGACGACGATCTTGGAATTCTTTATCAAATGTTGCAACTGTTAAACCTTTTGCCATGGAACCACTGAATTTAGAAATACTATCTGAGAAACCAAATACTGACTTCTTCAAAAAACTTAAACCACCACGAGCAACACTAATACCTAGTTCTTGTGGTCTATCATTCATAACTAAGCCTTGATATGGTTCATAAAAGATATCCATTACACCTGAACTAATATTATTAAATAGACCAACTGGATTACCCAAGAAATCAGCAGAACCTAGAATCTTATGAATTTGATAGAAAAATGCTTGACCATAATGTGTTTGAATTGAAGTCATTAAAACTGGTAATGGAACTCTAACATTTTCCATAAATAAAGCATTCAATTTAATTGGAGCTTCATTAATATTACCAATAGCCATTGTTAAAATATTGAAGAAAAACATGACAGTGTTTTGAGATGTAGATTTATCTTCAACATTAACTCTTTCAGTTCTAACAAATGATAAATTCAATTGAGTTGGTTGTAAGTGTAAAGCTTCAAAGTAAACATCAGCTTCACCAGTAGTTGGAGAACAATCAGGTAAACCAGCAAAATCATCACATAATTTACTTTCAATTTCAGCATTCCAAGAAGCACCTGGTATTTTAGCAAAATCTAATAATGCAAATAAGAAATCTTCATCAATTTCAAGTGACATTTCTTGTAACAAAATAGTAGCATACTTAATATAAGTAACACCATGAGTATCATCTTTAATCTTTGAAATTGAACCAGAGAAAGCAGGATGGTTATTTAGTTCTTTAGATGATTGAGGTACAACAGTGGGATAAAGAATTATAGGATATATACCGCCATATAATTGATTATCAATTTGAATCCATTTCAACTTACAACTTAAAGTTTGATATAAATCAGACTCATTATAACGTAGTTCAATTCCACGAACAGTTGTATAACAAAGTTCTTGCATATTTTTATTGATTAACGAAATGCCAATACCTTCAAATTTAAAGAAAATTCTAGTCAAAATATCAGAATCTTTTTCTTGTTTTTCAAATTTAGTACCATCTCTCTTTGCTAATGAAGTTGATGACATGGATGAACGTGCTTGATCAGATAATTTATAGAAACTTTCCTTAGGATCATAAGCCGAAATTACTAAGGCTTGAGTTGGACCATCAGCAACAACATTAATATCAACAATTTCACCTGATTGAGGTAATCTCATTGGTCTTAAATTACCAATTTCAGCTAATTGGATATATCTTTCTTTACCTTCAGCTCTCAAAATTAATTCTTTACTGATACCAGCTGGATAATCCCAAGTATATGGCATAACACTTCTAGCAGGAATTCTGTAATTGATAGGCTTAAATGGTCTACCGAATGGAGCATCCACAGCTTCATCATTTTCATCCAGATAAGGATTCTTTTGATAGAAAATAAAATCATGGTCACTAAAATTTCTAATTGAGTATGGCCAATTATCACCACCATTATCTAAATGAATGAATATCGAAGCGCCTTCTAAAACAATGTTAACCTTTAACAAGACATAACCCATCTTTTGTTCATAAACCTTTAAATAAATTTGGCCAATATCACTAATATTGAATGGAGAGGACCATTCTGATTGAGCACCAAGATATCTAATTTCTAATTGTTTATTTTTAACCATTGGAAGGTTAAATAATGGTAATGCAGAATGTGGATCAACTTTCATTGTTCTTGATGACCCTAAATCTAATAATTCCAGTTCAACATCCAAATTGTTTTTAACGATGTATCTTGGTGACAATGTTACAACTTTAGTTAGTTTATACTTACCTTGCCCTTCTTCAACTTCCATACCTATATCAATTTCAGATCTTCTATCTGCTAATGGCATTGACAATTCAGTAATTTGACCAATAGCTTCAAAACTAACTGGTGAACTCCATTGAGAATCAGCAAATCTAATTTTGGCTCTGCAACCTCTATCATTTTGTTCTTGGAAAGAGAACATACAAGGATTTGAAACCAATGATTCAGCTTGGACCTTTGATTGGATAACATTATAACCTTCAGCAGCCAACAAATCACGACCAGTGCGGTTAACGATAATATAAGGACTATAAATAACTACCCTAATACCAGAACTGTTGTTTTCAGTATGAGAATAATGGATTTTTAGATCTAATTTTTGACCATTCTCATGTTTTGTAGATAGACGATTTTCTTTCTTGAAATCACTTGAAGTTGGTGAATTAATAATAGCAAAATCACTTCTTTCAAAATCGGAATCTACTGGAGTTACACTCAATAGTAAAAAGTGTTCTAGTTTAACAACATGGACAGGACTAATATTACCTCTCTTTATATGGTTCTTCCAGTCTCTCTTAGCACTTCTATCATATAATCTATATGAAAGATCAAATGGTAACAAGTTTTCAATTTCCAATGGAGCAGATAATACAATTCTCATATGGGGATAGACTCTATTAAGTGGTTCATCTTTATCAAACTTAGCTTCAGCTTGGAAAAAGAAGCAGGTGGTATCGTCTGGCTCTGATGAAGGACAACTAATTGAAACAGGACCCTTGAATAATTTCTTCCAATATAAATTATTAGTTGACCATTCAAAATTGACCTTAATTTCAGGTTTAATAAATACTGGAGTTTCATAAACATCAATAATAGGAACAGCTCTGCTACAGCCTGGCTTAACAATGTAGTCTTTAGCAGTTCTGATCCAGAATGGAACTTGAGTATCATTTTCAATGGAAATAGTAGATCTTAGTGTGATTGTTTTAACATTATCTTCACCTAATTTAACATCAACAGAAATCCTATTATGCATTGATCCAGCAGGTGGATATAAGACATAAATTTCTTCACCTTCACTAGTAACTTGAATACTGGATAAATTATCATAACCAGAATCAATAAGCTGAATACCAAGGAAACCAACATTATTATTTGTATCCAAATTTTCACGGACTTTTCTCCAGTCCTCAAACTCCCAAGGGATTGTCTCACCATCTTCTATCTTACTAATTGTTTTATCAGCACTTTCGGAATCAATCCAAACATTAACAGCAAAACCTGTTTCATTCTTGATCTTATATGGTTTTTCAGAACCTCTTGGTTTTAATTCCTTTTCAGCAGATATAGATGAAATACAATGTGATAATAAAACAATGGAACGTGATGAAATTGTAGTTTCAATAAGTTTTCTAGATACAAAGTCAACATTCAATTTTGGATTTGGAGGTGAGGTTTTTGTTACATGCATACCTAAATCCCAAGCTTCAATCATAGGTTCCCAGCATGATTTGGCATAGTTGAAAATATTTATAGATGATTCAACACTGGTATCAGCTTCTAAATCAGATGACCAATTCTTTGCATTCACTTGGAAAGGACTAACTGCCATATCTAGAATAGGAAGTTCATGGACATTACCAATCAAGACTAAACGGAAACCTTCAATATCAGCAACTAAATCTTCAGCTTTAATAACAATTTGAGGAGCTTCTTGGACTCTACCATTAGAAACAGTTGAGATGGAAGTGACAAGAGATGGTGCATACTTGGACAATTTTTTCTTGAATTCTCTCGAGAAAGTTGTAAAAGTTATTTCTTCAGACGGGTCACGATCTTCATCGATTTCACTATGATCCTCAACTTTAATCTCATTTGACATACCAGATAATTCCATCGCTCTATTAAAAATCACCAAAGCTAATTGAATATCACGTAATGAAACTCTTGTGACCAATGGTTCAACAGATATTTGAATAGAGGATTTTAGTTTATCAAGATCTTTACTTCTATTATCAATAGTAATAGAAGATGAAAAATCATCAATGATCCTAATTCTATCATCAAAATGGTTCATCTTACATAAGAACATACCGACATTGTTGAAACTCGCAGAAGAAATATTTTGACTAGTACATAAAATTTGTTCAATTTTGAAAACAACAGCTTCTGTATCAGCTTCAGTAGGATCAGCTAGTAAAATTAAAGAACTATCAACAACATTCAATGTGAGACCAAATTTAGATTGAACAGCCTTTGGAGCAGCTGTAATTTCTTGTCCAACATTATCACTATTAACTTCTTCATCACCATCTAGAGATCCAGCTGTATCAACAGTAACTTGATGTTGTTCGATATTAATACTATTGAAGCTATTATCAATAAATGCTCTAATTGAGAATATATAATCAAGAGCAATAATAACTTTAGGAGATGTTACTGTAACACCAACCACCATATTCTTATTATCAAGATCACCATCTGTTTGAACAGTAGCCACAATCTGCTTCTTACCACCAGGAACCTTAGGAAGAATCTCAGTAAACAGATTATGATGAGATGGTCTCAAATCTTCACCATTCAATTGACTGATCCAGAATTCAACATTATAATGACCATTTTCCTTTTGTTTGAAAATAATACCAGTATTATCTAATGAGAACTTAGAAATAACATTAAACTCAGATAATTTCTCTTTATGGTCATAAATTGTCAAAGAAACTTGTGGAATATCAAATGTGAAGTCAATCTTTTTAGCATTAGGGTCTAAAACATTTTGTTGTAACCCAATATTTGTCTCAACTGGAACTTGATAAACATTATCTGGAGTAATAATTTTATTTGATCGTAAAGCAGCATCTTCAATATCTGATAAAGACTTTGTATCATCATAAACAAAAGTATTAGGAATAATTTGTGAAATTTCATATAAATAGGCTAGTTGAACATCATTTAAATCAACAGCAACTTCAGAAAGTTTACCTTTAATATTCATTCTTGCCACTTCAACGTCAGGAGAATTGTTGATAATAGTAAATAACATATCAGTATTATCGAGAATTTCTAGTAACTGAGCATCTTTTGTAGTGTTTAATAAAGAAGTTAATCTCATTGAACGAAGACCACAATCAATCCTGCTAATTTCTGATCCAGATTTGAAAAATTCATTGGAAGCAAAGAATGAACCTAAATAAGCAGTAACATTATCATATGTATCATGTTCAGAATTGAACAGTCTTGGGAAGACAATAACAGGAGTTTCAATATTGATTCTATAGATCATATTTTGATTTTGGAAAGCATTTATTTGATTAAAAGCAGTATCTCTTGCAGAATCATAAAGTGATTTCATTTGTAAAAACTTATTGATGAAAGATAAAATTTTATTCAATGGATCATTAATATAATATAATTTTAAAGAACCAGCGTTTAATGTAAAAATCGTAGCATAACCTTTGTCATTAGCAGTTGCAGGATCTAAAGTTTCATAAGTAAATTCAGCTAGTTCAGAATTATCAAAACTTAATAGTCTTCTAGCAGTAGAATCTCTTGGTGAACCATCATTCATTTCATCAAAAAAAGTTAAAGCACCTAATTTGGAAGTTATTTTCATCTTATCAGGGACTAATAAAATTTCAAATACAGCAGTTGATAAATCTAATGTGGCTAATTTTATACCATCATCATTTAGAACGACCATAACTTTATCTAAGTAAAGGTTAGTTCTAATCTGTTGCGGAGCTGTTTCCATCTTTGAAGGATCATTATATTTCAAAACATCAGCAGGTGTTTCTTGAGGATTTGGATCAGTAAAAGTTGTTAACATGAAATTTTGTAAAGTCAAAATAGTCTTCCTTGTAAGAATTAGTTTCAAAGCTCTTAACTTTAGATCAACATATTGATCGAAAACTTCAATAGAATCTTTTTGATCTTCTAAATTAACAATTCTTTGAAGTTTCTTATACTTTAATTCAAAAATATCTTTATTTACATCAGTAACACCTTCATCATCAGTGAAATTATTAGATGAAATTAATTTTCTAAATTCAACAGGACCATTATGTTCAATCCAATCCTCAATATTAAAAGTAGCAATTGTAAGATCAACTTCCATTCCAGTTGAAGTTTTAAAGAATGAAAGGTTGAAATTCTCACCAATGATATCTATTAAATGTGCGGCAGCCATAGTTTCACCATCTTTACATCTTAATAATGATAATTGAATTTTGTTTACTTTAAACAGAACATCAAGTTGATGTTGATTATTTGATGGAACAGGTAATGGAGTAGGTGTTGGGTCTTTATGATGTTCAGAAATACTATCATCTAAATTCATATCAATTGAATCTATACTTGCACTTCTTATAGTTAACGGAGCAGCAACTTCTTCAGTTTCATCATTTGGAGAGCTGAAATCAGGAATACATTTATCAAACAATTGCATCATAATTTTATATTGATAATCATTCATCTTAGCTATGAAATTTGGAAGTTCAGCTGTTGCTTTCATTTTTGGTAATGAGCTCTTTTGAGGAAAGATGGATAATTCAAAAAGGATTTTAACATCTAAGTTATCAAGAATTAATGAATTATTCTTTTCACTATTATGTAATTCTTCAATCGTTTCCTTTATATTAGGACCAATCAAAATTTGGGTATCATGTAATCTAATGTTGAATTTATCATACATTAAATTGTTTAATTCAGATGGTGAAACTTTAGAATATTCTTCAGCAGACATATTTTTAACTTGATTTCTTAAATCTTTATCGGCAATATCACTTAAGACACTAATATGACCTGCATCAATAATACCACATGGAGCAGCTAAAGAATTTGCATCTAAAGGAAGAATGATCAATGGGGCTTGAAGATCTAATTTAATATCACTAGTCTTATGTTCTGCCCATATAGCTTCTAAGCCTAATCTAGTTTGAGTTGAAATATTTTCTAAAGTAGCTTCAGCAACATTCAAAATTGCACTGATTGTATCAAAATGAACTTTTGGAGGTGTAAAAAATTTAATAATCTTATTGATAAAGTTGACATGATAGAAAACAGTTATACTTCTTAATTTAGCATATAGAGATGTATCAGCGCTACTATTTAAAGGATTATCTTCAAACGATACAATGAAGAATGGTTCAGAAATACCATCACTATCATCCTCATCTAATGAATCATCAGGTTCTTTGACACTAACAACGTGTTTATATAGTGTGTTCTCTGTACCATCTTCGACCTTTAATGAATGTAAAGAGAATTGAGCTAAGAAAGAATCAACACGTTGGTAATACTCTAATCCACAACCATCAAAAATAATTTCAGCAATATAACTTGTGCTATCATGATCTTTGATTCTGAAACCACCAGTTTTTAACTTAGCTTGTAATTCAAAGTTTACTCTATCTTTTGGAATGTTAATAGCTTCAGCAAGAATTTTGGTTTCATCATATTCAATTGCATCATAGAGTTCATCTCTTTGTTCAGCAGTCATAGTCAATACACTATCAGCTTGATCTTGGCCTGGGTTTTGATTATTGGATTTTCCCCACCAACCATTAAACCAACCAGCTTTCTTATTAGGCTCAGCTTTTGGATCTGTTACAGTTGAATCTGTTTTGGTTGACTCAATATCTGTTGAAGAATTTATAACTTCAATCTTTTCTTTTCTTATTTGACTCTTTGTTAAAAATCTAAAGAACTTAATATCTTCAAATGATAATTTTTCTTCAAGTTCTTGTAATTTAGTTTGATCTTCTGGATTTAATGGTGTATTTGATAATAATTTTTGTTTCCATAGACTAATATATAATATTCTATCATCTCTTCTCTGAGCAATATAATCCCAACTTTTTCTATAATTTTTCTCGTGAATCTCAGAGATCACTGAATTAGCAGCATATTTAAACCATGTCAAAGAATTTCCTTCAACTGGAACATCTGGTTTATATTTCTTAAATTTATGGGTTCTATTATACCAGTGGAATTTTGAAGTAGTCCATAAAACATCACGATATTGATCGGAGTTTAAATCAACAGAGAACTCTTCAAAGAATACCTCAGTTTTAAAATGAGGCATTTTATCAGTAGCACCTTTTTTACTTATAGTTAAGTTACCTGTACCACTAACTGGTCTTAAAATATATTCATTAGATTCTGTCATTGCAATTGATTTTTCAAAAGATTCTAATAATAAATCAACATCATCATTATATATTGATTCTGCCTCTGTATTCCAATAACAACAAAGTGATTTCAAAGTTAATAGCTTATGAGCTAAGTTTGATGAAGTTGTAATAAAGGTTGGAACCCATTGTTCATCAGTTGAAACGGCAGAAAGTTCTTGTAAAGTTACACCAACGGAATATGGATGATCTGTAAACACATTATTAACATCTTCATACCTTATATGAATATTTTTGATTGTAACTTGAAGGTTATCAACAATCTTTGTTATTAAACTCTCTGTAAAGCTCTCACTTTTAGCGGCATCTTCAGAGGATGTGACACCAGTTCCCATTGAACTAATTTCTAAATCGTTTAATCTTTGAAGTTTCAATGCTAATTCTCTCTTCAACTCTTCTTCATTGTCATATTGATCATTTAAAAATGGTGAAGCTAATAAATAAACGTCTTGAATTGATACTTTAACAGGTTTACCTTTCAAATTTGACCAAGGGATCTGAAGTGTTAGTTCTCCCAAATGACCAAATTTGACATCAATTGGTAAATTCAATGAATCTAGAGATTCCTTTTTCAATCTTAGGTTTCTTAACTTAACATCACCACTCCAAATACCAATATTTAACTGTTTAGGATCAAAATTTTCTACGTAATTCCCCTTTGGTCAACAAGATCTAACGTTAGTAGACTGAAAATTAAAAAAAAAAACTAAAAATAAAGCATCTCAGATAAAAAAAAGTGCTCTAAACATACCAAAATTCTGTTCAACACAGTGGCAACAATTGACTCTAACATTGCCAGCCAATACTATGTAACTTTTGTGTGATCTCTATAATGTTTAATACAACAATTGTCGTTGGCTATTTATTTTAATTCTTTCTTCTAACTAAAAGTTGCTAATTTTTGCTGTAAACATCTGGACACCACGACGATTTGCTCTAAACTCAAATAAACTCAAAGGGGTAAAAATCATCAACAACAACCTCAATTCGACGTCAAGCAAGTACTCTGTGTGCTATCATTCATTGGAATTAGGTTAATTGATACTAGATCATACGTTTACATACGGTACACTTACAGAACACTTCAAAATATTGATTCTACCAGCTCAATTGTGTCAAAAAAAAAATTAAAAACCCAAGCCAAATCTATTCTTCAACAATATAATTAATATTCCCCCAAATCAATACAAATAACGTCATAATCACATATTCATCAAAATGTTTTCAAGAATTCTAAAGAGAACAGTTTACCCAGTGGCTTTGTTTGGTGTTGGATATGCTTCATTTGCCAAAGTTTGGAGTATAGATTCAGAAAAGGAAAACACTAGAAAGGTTGAAGAACAAAAGCAAGAAGTATTGCAAACAATTAAGAACACATCATCATTCATTGCATTAGACAAAGATCCAAATTTCATTTCAAATGTTCATTCTTCAAGAATACCGAAATCTTATCAAACTCATCAAGTTAGTCAAGGTTTATTATTTGGTCCAGATCATTTAGAAATTGATCCAATTGTATTCGTTAATGAAAAAGATCATGAATTACGTGCCTATTATCATTTAGGTAAAGAATTAACAAGTTATGATGGGAAAATACATAATGGTGTCGTCTCAACAATTTTAGATGAATTCTTATGTTTTTGTGGTTTCCCAGTGCTTCCAAATGGTAGAGGTGTAACAGCTAAACTTCATATTGATTTCTTAGAACATATAAAACCAGATTCAACAGTTCTATTGAAAGCTAAAATTGTTGAAAGCAAAGGTCGTAAAGTTATAATAGATGGTCATATTGAAACAATCGATAAATGTCCTAAGATTGTTGCTAAAGCTAATTGTATTTTGGTTGAACCAAAATGGTTCAAATATTTTAATTGGATGAATCTATTTTAATCTATTTACAAAAAAACAAAAAAAAAACACAAAAAATGAAAATATAAATCGTTTTACAAATATTAGTTAATATTATTTTTAATTGTCTTCATTACATGGTATAATTCATCTAATATATTACATGGTTTAGTAACTAATAATATTTTTTTTTCTTGATTCAACGCTTTAATATGAAATTAAGCTAAGAATAAACCAATGAAAAAGGCAACACTGATGGCTAAAGCACCTAAACCTTGGCTGTTAGCAGCAGCATTACCACTTGATGAGCTTGAAGCAATTGAACTAGTACTGTCAGAACTTGAAGATGATGGTGAGTCGAAAGCATTAACGGCATCACGGTTTGAGTCAACACATAAGATAGTGACATTGTAAGAATTGCTTAAAGATGAACTAGCTCTGCTTGAAGCTAGAATCCATTCATCTTCACCAGTACCACTTGGAATAGCCAAGAACTTCGTTGAACCATGTAAAGCTAAGAAACCATCATCAGTAATAGAAAATGGAGTAGCGTAATCAGAGTAATCAGTAGTAACAGTTAAATAGTTCATGCTAACACCGACATAGGTACCATTACTTATTTTTAAAGTACCATCATCTTGAATTTCACCTGTTAATTCAACGGCTTGATGACCAGTACCAACAAAGATATTACCATCATCTTGGAAAATAATAGCAAGACTTAAATCACTTTCTGTTGTGTTTAATTGTAAAGTGAATGAATCACTGGCTGCTAATACGTATGATATTATTGATAAAAGTAAAACAAAGAACTTGTTTTTCAACATTGTAATATTAATGAATGGATCTATAGTTAATAAGAATATTTTTTTAATTTGTGGAAAGTTCAAGTAAATATACTATTTTCCACCAATAATAAAAATTCTTAATTCACCATACAATTAAAATCTCGATCGAGTTACTAAAACCAGGTTGAGCAAATAAAACTTATTTAGTCTCCTGGTTCCTAGTTTTTGAATCCATTAACATTGACGTTTGTTTATTGTTTAATTGTGCTTAGTCTCAATCCCCTTAATCTTGGGAAGCTCAAGGTTAATAGAGCTATCAACTGACAAATCAAAGCATTTGTATCTAAGTTTGACATAATATAACAGTTCTAAACAGCTCGATTGACACCTTATTTTAATAAATAAAATAAGGCATTTCAGTATACTACTCAAGCAGTTATTTTGTTAAACCGTAGAATCCATTCAATAGAATTGTATGTTTTTTGAAATTTTTTGAGAATTTGCTCGTCGTCTTGACTGGAACAAAAGTTTTACCACAAGACTGTTAGTATGAATATCAGAAAAGGAAGCTGTTTAATGACAATTACTGACTGGTTAATTGATGTTGATAATATAGAATTGAGTCATTTCCTTCTCTAATACCACTATTAACTCAAATGACCTCATTGTTTGACGTTCTATTAATAAGAGCGCTAGTAAATTTATAATTTTCTAGCGATCACAAAAATACAGTGAAAATTTCGAAACCTAAAGTTTATTGTAAGATAATTATGAATTGTCGTTTCGTAGTTGGTTAGTTACATATTTGAGTTATTTTAAATTGCAATAGAGTTCTTGGATTGAAAAATAGTTTACTAACGCTTTTGATATTGAAAACTACAAATAAAGCATACACATATAAATTTCATTGATTAAAAACTTATTATTATATTGGTATTAAATATTAATAATTCACTTTATAGCTTTTGTTTCAATTCTATTTTGTAAATGCCTTTTCAAAGTTATATAATACAGAAATTTATTTACACTTATAATAAGAATGAAATTATCATTAAAACGACATTACTGAAAGCCATTGGGGCAAAACTGTTAGCTAAACCTGAGGAAGATGATGAATCTGAAATTGAAGCAGCAGCTAATGAAGAATATGAGGACGAAGATGTGTATGAGGTGGTTGAGGTGGAAGCAGCTGATGACGAAGAGTAAGATAAGGTTGATGAGGCAGAACTAGAAGTAGTAGAAGCTGAACCTGAGACAGTGGAAGAATGGGTTAGAGTTCTAGTAGTTGTAATTGGTTGAGTGACTAAAGTTTGAGTACTATCTAATAAAGTAGCAGAAACAATGTTACCAGATTCATTATCAAAATCTTGAATAATAGTACCATTATCCATGATAGGCTGAATACCAACTGGAATAACAGTACTTCTTGAAGCTGCAGCATTAATTGAACCAAGAATCCAGATGTCATCCATACCAGATGGAACAGCATGGTAATCATAAGCATATAATTTTAATAAACCATCAACAATTGACCATGGAGAAGCAATGGTGAAACTTGAAGAATCAGCAGCTAATGACAGATAATTCTTACCAATACCCATAGCTTTATCATATTGATCTAACATCAATGAAGTATTCGACATAATGTAACCAGTTGGAATATCATTAGTGGTTGGAATATTTGTAATATAGATTTTGTAATCATCACCAACGTAAATTGTAGCATTTTCTAATGCAGTATCTGGGGCATATAAAGTTAAAGTGAAAGTATCAGATCTGTTATCATCAGCACTGACTAAAGAGAACAAAGAGATCAATGAATAGATGAAAGCTTTTAATAAAAACATTTTAAAACACTAACGAAAGAAAGAAAAGTATGCTATTCAACTTTATGATGTTTTTTTATTGAGATTTGTTTCATTTATATATAATTTGTGTTTGACGAGCTAATTAAAATTTTTCACAACGATAACAATAAGATGATTCTGGCCTAAAAGGACAAAGTCTCGAATAGTTAGACTATTAGCTTATAAGATATGAGTTCTTGTTTCACTTAAAAGTCTAAAGATATTCTAGCTTTTTAAAATGTTAAAACTGCGTGGAATGAGCAAATTTGATATGCAGGTAAAGAACATAACACTATTTAATAAAAAGGTATTGGCTGTTTTTAATGGTTAAATTTTATTCTGTAAAGTCTGAGGTGTAAGTATGAAATTGAATAATAGTAACATTATTACTACATTACTACATGTGAATTGGTAACTCAACTCTCAAAAGGTAAAAGTCTAAAGAGTTGCGCTCCATTATAAAAATATTGGTTTTACATAAGAAATTACATAATATTCGGAGATAAATTTCTCGTTAAATCCTTAAGATATACTTTTTGTTACATCAATTGTGAAAGGTGAAAGTTGAAAATGATGATGTGAAGATTATTTAAAAGCTAAAAGATACAAAAGAGTTTTTTCAAAGGCCTTTTTGGCCAATGAGATGCTCTTGTTACTACTGTTATACCAATTTTTCCTCCTTTTTTTTCTTGCCATTTCTTATTTCAGTAACTAAACTAACCACTTTAGTTATTTGCTCGTTACCTAAACTTCTTCAAAATTAACATACATTAATTTTTCTTTCATTTTCAGATTTCACTTCATCATCAAAATATTTCAGATCAAATATCAAAACTAGTTTTAATTTATTTTCACCTTATACTTCATCCCCAAATATTGATTTTTTTTTTTTTTTTATTTGAATCACGATATAATAATACAAGATGATGCATCATTCAAATAGTCATGTTGGTTCAGAAGATGCACAAAAAATTGCAGATTTAGAGACTAAATGGTTTGAAAAATCTCAAGTTGAATATGCAACAAGAAAATGGTATAAAAGACCAAATAAATTTGTTTTATTTACAATATTGGCTATTCATACTCTGTCCTTTATGATTCTAATGAATCCTCTAATGAGTTTAATGATGGATCAAATCACTAATTCTTTACATCCTGTTGATCCAAATGGTGGAGGTGCTATGCAAATGAATATGGTAGGCGGTATGAACATGGAAGCAGGCCAAAGACTCATGTTATTAGTTAAAAAAATGGATATGGATAATGGACAATCAGGTTCTTCAGAGAGTAGTAAAATATTATCGAATATTCAAACTATTCTTTCAATTATTTCTGGTTTATTAGGTTTTTCATTATCTGGTAAATATGGTCAATTAAGTGATCAATATGGTAGAGTTTTTGTTTTTAAAATCTTTAGTATTTTAAATTTACTTCATACTGCTACAATTATCTATTATTTCCAAATTCATAAAGATTTTAGTAAACCACTATTAATTATTTTTAATTCTATAGGTTATTTTGCTGGTGGTGTTATGACACTTATTTCAAATGGTAATAGTTATCTTAATGATATTGTTATTCCTGAAGAAAGAACCATTAGCATCAATTTATTAATGAGTTTTGTCTATACTGCTTTGGGTATTGGTCCATTATTAGGTTCATTTGTTGTTAAATATAGTACTTCTTCAGAAGAAGGTTCAACTGGTAATAATATGATTCCTCTTTACTATTCTTTATGTTTTAGTTTTATTAGTACTTTCTTGGTTTACTTTTTATTAGTTGAATCAAGAAATGAAGAAGCTATGGAATTTGCAAAATCTTTATATAAACAAGACCAAGATCAAGATCAAGATCCAGAATTGGTTGATTTAAATGATGAAGAATTAGATGATGGTGAAGTTTCAAATTTTAATTTTAAAAATTATAGAACAAATCGTGTTAATAGATTTACTAAAAATTTAAAAGAAAGTATTGTTAGTTTCTTTAGCCCAATTAAAAGATTATGGATTCCAAGAACCCCAAACCGACATTCAATTGTTCCAAGAATTAATGTTTTAACTTTAATCTTTATTGATGTTTTCAATATGGCTGCTACAGTTGGTACTTTACATGTTATGATTCTTTATTCAATGTTAAAATATAATTGGACAAGTGTTGAAATTGGTTATTATATGAGTATAAATGGTTTTGGTAAATCATTAGTTTTATTCTTAATTGCACCAACCATTTTAAAATTATTAAATAAGAGGACTAAAATCTTAACTGATTCGGTAGATGGTATTGATAAATCTGTTATTGTTATGTCATTATCATTTGTTTTACTTTCAACATTAATCATTATTCTTTTGAATTCTTCAACATCTTTCTATATTAACAGTATCTTACAAAGTTTGAATGCAATGATTTCACCAACAATTCAAAGTGCTGTTGTTAAATATAGTAATAAATCACAAGCTGGTGAAATGTTTGGTGCAATAGCCTTAATTAGACATCTTGCTATGTTAATTTTACCTGTTTTCTTTTTACAAGTTTATTCACATACCGTTGATCAAGCACCAAAGTTATTCATGTATATACCATTCTTTGGTTCTATTTGTACTTTAATTATTTCAATTTTATTTTTAAGAAGTTATTCTGTTGAATCAGAAGAATCTGAAATTGATAATTTATAATAATTCTTTAAATTTACAGTTTCAGTAATAGTTATACTTCTATAATTTGGAAATCTAATTCTAATAAAATTCATAAAGAAATAATATAATCAATATATAATATAATTAATCATCTCAAATGTAAAGCTTTTTCTTTAATCTTCTCATAATATCAATCATTTTGCTGATGAAAAAATTGGAAAAATTCGAGCGACACAATAGTTAAGTTCACAAAATTTTTGAAATATTTTTAAAAAAAAAGTAATATAATGTTGATATTTTGGCATTTTTATTAATTAATTGTTAATTTTTAAGTAATAGACATACATATTGGAAAAATTAGTCAACTTAAAGCACCTTTATTTTAATCAATTTCTTAAAAGCAAAATAAAGTCATAAGTATCCTAAAATTTTTAAAGTATCTTAAACCTACAAAAAATGAGTTTTAAAAAATTTTAAAAGTGAGAATTTTAACAAAAAAAAAATTGCTTTTATAATATTTAAAGCACTCTTATTCAATGATTTATATAAGTATTATGAATTATTATCATCGTTTTGTATTCTTTGTACTGAAAAAAATAGCATTTTTATTCCTTAAAATTTTACATTGTTAGTTTCAATTTATACTTGATGTTTATATAATTTCTCTTTATTGTTAATGAAGCCAAGCGATTTAGTGGCTGTTGAAACGGTGAGAGACTATTGAATCAATTATCAACAATCATATACCATCAACTTCTTTATCTATTTAATTGGAAAATGTTGAACCACTATTCTATAATAACTTTCTGCTGTCCAAATTATTCTTTTGATAACTTTTTGTTATATTGCAAATCAGTTCAAATTTGATAAATATTACTTTTAAAATTAAAGAAAACTTTTAAAATTCAAAACTTTTCATACTATTTTGTTTTAAATTTCTCAATCATATTAAGCTTTAACTCTAAGTTTTTTTAAACTAGACCTTTAAATTACACTGAGATCTTTACCTAACTATGTTACACCATCTTAAAAGACTCTTAAACAAATGAATGGTTATAGTAAAAGTTTCAAAAAATTAACTTTAACTAACTTTAATTAACTTTAATTAGGTTTTAATTATCGTTTTTGTGTCACTGCGGGATACCAACTCCGTCTTTTGGCCACGTGATTGTTTTTTTTACTTATTGAAAGTTTTAATTTCAAATAAAGAAAAATATGATTTGAATCTTCTATTGAAAATTGTTAAACAATTCAATAAATTTATCATTGAAGAGTATTTGAACAACAAAGTAAGGAAAAATATGTGCCCCCCCCCCTAAAGATTTTAGCAACGACTATTTCACCATCTAAAAGAAATACTTATCTTTGCAGTTGACTATTAAATAAAGCTTTTATATCCTTAGGGCCTCATAACTTTTTTCATTCATCTTTTTAACCATACTTTTTTTTTTTCAAATTTGAATATTATTGTATGAATCTAAAAGTATAAATACTAATTTTCCCCTAGATAAAACCATTCAATGATTTGGTTTTATTGAAATACTTAATCTATCTTTTCTCTCTTGTAATCTTTTAATACGTAAAGAATGCATTAATCTTAATCTTTTAATTCTTAAATTTTTCAAATATTCTAATTCTTCTTTTGTTCCTTCAATTTCATTATTAATTAAATTAAAATTTGAATTATTTAACTTATTTAAAGTTGATTCATTTAATTTGATTTTGGCTTTTAAATTCTCATTTCTCTTTTCAATTTTTTTAATTTGATTCTCCATTGAATTTAAAATTTTATTAATCTTTGGTTTTATTTCAATTATTAAATTTTTATTAACAGAATTAACATCAAATTCAGGGACAAGTGTAAAAACTTTCTTATGATTCAAGATTGTCTTTAATCTGCTGAAATCACCAGTTATTGTATCTAGAGATGCTATACTGTTGTCTAATGTATGATTTGCATTTCTTAGAGATTCCAAACTTGACTGTAGTGTTCTTTCATTAGGATAACTCATCTTAATTCTTAGTTCTTATAAATTGTTGAAGTATTTGTTTACATTTTATTTTTATTTTTATTTTTATTTTTTATTTTTTAGTGATTTAAATGATGTTCGGATGTACAGCTTTAAGCAGTTCAAGTAGACCTCATTAAGGTTAAAGCCGTTTTACATATACAATTTATTTAAAAAAATTGTGGAAAAAAAATTGAGGTATTGAGATGTAATAGATTAGATAATAATTGGAATTGATAGTAAAAATATACCTGTATTATTCTTAATTGAAATCTCCTTTAAAAAACCCCTATAAATCAATTTTTTTTTTCTAAATTTTATCTAAACAAATTTAGAAAAAAAAAATTCAAAAAACTTTCTGTCAATCTTTTCCTTTTAAACTATTATATAAAAATAAATAAATAATTTTTTTTTTTTTAATTCTTTTATAAATTAAAGAAGTCTATATAGATAATGAAAATATTTAAGAATTCATATACATTTGATTATCCATGGGAAGAAATCACAGCAGCTAATTGGTTTAAATATCCCAATGAAATTTCAACACATGTTGTTGCAGTTGATACTTTAAGAAGAGAATTAAGTAATGATGGTAATATATTAACAAGTGAACGATTAATTAAAATTCAACAAAATATACCAAATTGGATTAAATTTTTAATTGGAAATCAAGAAATGGTTAGTTATGTTCGTGAAGTTTCTACAATTAATTTAATTGATAGAACATTAATTTTAAGAAGTTTTAATTTAACATTTAATAATATTTTAAAAGTTTATGAAACTGTTATTTATAAACCTGATCCATTAAATCCAAATAAAAAAACAATATTTAATCAAGAAGCTAAAATTATAGGATTTTCAAGATTAATTGAAGATTGGTCAATAAAAAGATTTAGTGATAATGCACAAAAGGGGAAATTAGGATTTGAATCAGTTTTAACAATATTTAATAAAGAATATAAACAACATTTTGCTAAAAAAAGAAAAGAAGAAATTGTTTTAAAAAATTTATAAATTA
>JAJMKZ010000456.1:0-21981 GCA_030564005.1 Ruyongia tratensis | reverse complement strand
GCAGGTTATAAAACTGCTTGTATTTCAAAATTATTCCCAACAAGATCTCATACCGTTGCTGCTCAAGGTGGTATCAATGCTGCTCTAGGTAATATGCATCCTGATGATTGGCATTGGCATATGTATGATACAGTCAAAGGTTCTGATTGGTTAGGTGATCAAGATGCTATTCATTATATGACTAGAGAAGCTCCTCAATCAATTATTGAATTAGAACATTATGGTGTTCCATTTTCAAGAACAAAAGAAGGTAAAATTTATCAAAGAGCTTTTGGTGGTCAAGCTAAAAATTATGGTAAAGATGGTCAAGCTTATAGAACTTGTGCTGTAGCTGATAGAACTGGTCATGCTTTATTACATTCTTTATATGGTCAAGCTTTAAGACATAATACTCATTTCTTTATTGAATTCTTTGCAATGGATTTATTAATGGATAATGGTACTTGTGTTGGTGCCATTGCTTATAATCAAGAAGATGGTACAATCCATAGATTTAGAGCTCATCAAACTGTTATTGCAACTGGTGGTTATGGTAGAGCTTATTTCTCTTGTACTTCTGCTCATACTTGTACTGGTGATGGGTATGCAATGGTTTCAAGAGCTGGTTTACCTTTACAAGATTTAGAATTTATTCAATTCCATCCTTCAGGTATTTATGGTTCAGGTTGTTTAATTACTGAAGGTGCTAGAGGTGAAGGTGGGTATTTAATTAATTCTGAAGGTGAAAGATTTATGGAAAGATATGCTCCTCATGCTAAAGATTTAGCTTCAAGAGATGTTGTTTCAAGAGCTATTACTATGGAAATTAGAGCTGGTAGAGGTGTTGGTCCAGAAAAAGATCATATGTTTTTACAATTATCTCATATTCCTGCTGATGTTTTAAAAGAAAGATTACCAGGTATTTCTGAAACTGCTGCTATTTTTGCAGGTGTTGATGTTACAAAAGAACCAATCCCAATTTTACCAACTGTTCATTATAATATGGGTGGTATTCCAACAAAATGGAATGGTAAAGTTTTAACAATTGATGAAGAAGGTAAAGATAAAATTGTTCCAGGTTTAATGGCTTGTGGTGAAGCTGCTTGTGTTTCTGTTCATGGTGCTAATAGATTAGGTGCTAATTCTTTATTAGATTTAGTCGTTTTTGGTAGAGCTGTTGCTTTAACTATTGAAGAAGAATTAAAACCTGGTTTACCTCATAAAAAATTACCTGATAATTTAGGTTTTGAATCAATTGAAAATATGGAAAAATTAAGAAATGCTAATGGTGATTTATCAACTGCTCATATTAGATTAGATATGCAAAAAACTATGCAAACTGATGTTTCAGTCTTTAGAACTCAAGAATCTTTAGAAGATGGTGTTGAAGGTATTGAAAGAGTTGATAGTACTTTCCCAAGAGTTAAAACAACTGATAGATCAATGATTTGGAATTCAGATTTAGTTGAAACTTTAGAATTACAAAACTTATTAACATGTGCTGTTCAAACTGCTAATTCTGCAGTTGTTAGAACTGAATCAAGAGGTGCTCATGCAAGAGAAGATTATCCAACAAGAGATGATGTTAATTGGATGAAACATTCTTTAACATGGCAAAAGAATAATCAAGATAAAGTTAAAATAGATTATAGACCAGTTATTTCAACAACTTTAGATCCAAATGAATGTAAATCTGTTCCACCAGCTATTAGATCTTATTAGATGAATTTGGTAAAAAAAAAATGAAAACAAAAACCTTTGATTATTTATTTTGATATTATACTTGACTTATTTTATTTTTGTCTTTGTATTTAGTAGTACTTAAAACTATAATTACTAAATTATCTTATAAAAACTTATACACTAATACAAGATTTTTATAAGTTTACTTTTTTTTAAAAAAAAAAAAAAAATTTTTGTCTATTTTGTAAATTTAAATATATAAGAATTAAAGTATTTATTTAATTTTAATATTTTTTGATATTTTTAATACTTTACCATCAATATGAATACTTGATAATGGTTTGATTCATCTTATCAATTAATCTCCAAGTTCATGTGTATTCTCCATTAATATCATCTTGTTGTAAAATATAAACATCATTTTGAACTAAAATGCTCTCTATATGGAATTGATTTAGTTGAATTTATATTAAAGTCAATAGAAGGAAAACTTGAAATCATTTTATGGTATCCAATTATTATTATTTGTCTTAATATCTATATTTTCTTGAATACTTGATTTATAACAATTTTTTAATAAATTAAATTAGATTATATAGTAAGATAAAGAATTAGAAGAGAAAAAGTTTGAAAGAGAGAAAATTAGAAGAAGAAAGTAAAAATTTAAAATTAAAATCAAATGTTAATAATAACATTAAGATTTATAATTCATCAGAGATTGAAAGTTTAATTTCAAAATTAGATGAAATTTCTAAAAAATCAATTATTGAATTCATCAAACAATTATTCCTATTAATCATCAATATCATTTTTCTAAAAAACATTGGTAATAAAAATGTTGATTGTAGATGTTCTGAAACAATTTATGTTGATGATGAACCATTTTATTAAAACAATTAGTTGGTATGATATAACTAATCAATTACATATATTAGCAATTAAATTGATAACATGGAGAGAAAATTTTTAGACTTACCAATTAATTCAATAATGATTCAAGATTTAATTAGGAAAGGATTAAAATATATTGATCATTTAATAATGGAAGGTATAAACGCCAAACATTTTGAGAACTGTTGTTTAGGACACCTACATTACTCTATGGTATTAATTGGGATGAATTGTATTAAAGAATAAGATCAAAGATTAGTAAAGAAGTATTTTGAATCAGTATATAAAATTAGGTATTCCAGTTGCAAAAAGAAATTTTAAATGGATTGAAAGTATTTGGAAGTGCAGCAATACCACAGCCAATCACTTCAAGTTTCAAGGTGACAATCCAGATAACATAGATGTTATGACTTGGTAGTTTTTGTAGATGTATAAAGTGATTAATGAATGTTATTATATAGTGGTAATGCACTAACATTCTAAAAGGGGTAAATTCCGACCAGACGAAGCCAACCTAGTCTCAGTCGGTATTATTAAAATAAAATAAAATAAAATAGAATAAAGTGGGTCTAGTCCCCTTGCAGATTTTATTAGTCGTGTGCCTTTAATAAAATTTGATAAGATACCTTCTTCATTTTAATAAATTTTTAAAATCAACAACAATCATGGTAATTTAATTAAGTTTTATCTATCAACTGTCAACTTTATGATAGTTGATCCATTAACACTTTTTGGTTTTGTTTTCTTGATTTAAAAGTTTTTCTTGCTTTTCCTATACTTTTACAATTTATATCATCATTATTATTATTATTACTCAGAACATAATTCTTTAATCAACCTATTAAACATAATGCATTCTCATCATAGTCATAGTGGTGATTATATCCAACATGCCAAAGACACTTTAGAACAAATAGTTTCAAGAGCTGAAGAGATGAAATTTCAAACTTTTTGTTTAACTGAACATATGCCTAGATTAAATCAATTACATCTTTATCCAGAGGAAATTGAATTAAACATTAATACTAATACTTTATCAACAAATTTTGATAAATTTTATACACATGCAAAAGAGATTCAATCAAGAAGTATTAATGGTGATTTAAATACAAAATTCCTTGTTGGTTTTGAAGTTGAAGGTCTTAATGATGAACATATTGATTATTCTGCAAAATTATTAAAAAAATATGATTTTGATATGTGTGTTGGTTCTGTTCACTATTTAAAAGATTTACCAATAGATTATAGTAGAGATGTTTGGTTACAAGCTAAAAAATTATGTAATAATTCTTTAAAACAAATGCATATTGAATATTATGAATTACAATATAAAGTTATTTCAAAATTAAAACCTGCTGTTATTGGTCATTTTGATTTAATTAGATTATTTATGAAAGATGATGAAGATTTTGATAATGAATTTACTCAAAAATTTATGAAAGATATTAATATTGAAACTGATTGGCCAGATGTTTGGGAATTAATAATTAGAAATATTGAATTTATAAAGAGTTATGGTGGTATTATGGAATTAAATAGTGCTGCACTTAGAAAAGGTTGGGATACTCCTTATCCAAAACCTGACATTGTTCAAGCTTTTAAAACTTATGGTAATGGTAGATTTTGTTTTAGTGATGATTCTCATGGTATTCATCAAGTTGGTCTTAATTTCCATAAAGTTTTAAAATATATTAAAGATCAAGAAATTGATGGTGTTTATTATGTTGATAAAGATTTAAATAGTGGTGTTGTTGATATTAAAAAAGTTGAATTAAAAGATCTTATAGAATCATCATTTTGGGATCAATATGAAAATCTCTATAGTTGATTCATTTATTAATTTATAATGATATTATGTATTTAATATTTTATTCAATATCGTTTGTATTTTTGTAAACTTTTTCCAAAATCAAGTTACTACTAGTTGATATTAAAAAAATCAAAAGCTAGAATAATTTAAAACACTAAAATATATTGTATAATAATGAAAAATCAAGAGAATAAAATAAAGGAAATTTAGCAAAAAACATTTTTTCTATATATAAAAAGAATTAAAGAAAGCAAAAGACAAAAAAAAAAAGGAAAGGATTATAAACTTATTGATAATAAAGATAATTTGAAATACTTCTAACTCTTTGAATTAGCAATTTCAAGTCTTGAAGTAATATTTTCCATTTCAACATCTAAATCATCACCAGTATTATCATCTAAATCAGGTCTCATACCTTCAGCAAAATCAACTTCTTCTAATTTAACAAAACCTTCCTTAAAATAAAATTTATCATAAACAAACCAAATAACAAAGAATAATGGTAACATAATATAACCATCAATAAAAGTTTTATAATCAAATGGTTTAAAACAAGCCCAAGATTGAACTAAACATAATAAAACACCAATAAAAATAGCCAAATAATTAGCCCATGGGAATAATGGTGCAATAAATGGAATAGCTTTTAATTCTAAACCAGCTTGAATCCAACCACGTCTAAATCTTAAATGAGTAATTGAAATTGAAACCCAAACCATGAAAGCAACAACACCTGCAACAGAGACAATGTAACTATAAGCAACTGATGAACCTGAACCATAAGATAATATTGATAAGAAACCAAAGATATGACAAGTATGAATAGCTACCCATGGAATACCACTATTTTTAGTAACTTTACCAAAGATTTTTGGAACATAACCATGTTTAGCCATAACAAATAAAGATCTTGAAGCAAAATAGATTGCTGTATTAATTGATGATAAACAAGTAATTAAAACCATTGTTGTAACAAAATATTTAGAATTAGTCCAACCAGCATTAGTTAAAGCAATTGTCATTGGAGATTTCATAATTTTAGAAGAATTATTTAATGATTCATCATTATATGGAACACAAATACCATAAAATATAGCTAAACCAAAATAGATATAAAAAATTCTAAACATTGTATTTCTAGCAGCACTTGGAATAGCTTTTCTTGGATTTCTTGATTCAGCAGCAATAATTGAAACACCTTCAACACCTGACATAAATTGACCAGCATAAACAAATGAATTAGCAATACCTTTAAAACCAGATTTTAAAGGATAATCACGAAATGGGTTACCTGGAGAATGACCTGGAATACCACCAGAAGCATATATAATAGCAAATAAATAAAAACCTGTAACTAAAGCTAATTTAAAGAAACCTAAAACATATTCAACTTCACCCCACCAAGTAACATCAAACATTTGAAAACAAGTAAAGAAGAACCACATAATTAAATACCAACCATAAGTTGGAACATTTTCTGAATAAACTTGTAAAGAAGCAGTTAAAGAAGTATATTCTGCAATGATATTAGTAACCCATAAAACAACATAATAAAAACAAAGAGTTGCACCAAAACCTTTTGAAATAAATTTTGAACCTTGTAAACAAAAATTCATATCATAAGTTGAATTCATTTCACCAATACTTAACATCATTGGAATGACTAATAAAGAACAAATTGCAAAACCTGCAACCATACCAGCAGGACCAGAATTTGCTAACATTGAACCCATACCAATTAAAGAACCTGGACCAATAATACCACAAAGAGCAATTAAATTAATCATTCTATTTTTTAATCCAGCTTTTAATCCAGTTTCTAACATGATATCACCTTTATCATTTTTATGGTAAGCATTTGATAAAATTGGTTCAATATCACCATCACCACTTGAATCAGCTTCAGATGTAATGATATAATTTTTTTCGTTAGACATAATGAAAAATTTAAGTATTTTATTTAATTAAAGAGAGAATATTAGTTTAAAACTCTTTATTGTTTGTAAATTAATGAAAGAAGATATAAAATATGGAGGGAATAAAGTAAGTATTTATATAAAATTTCAGGAAGTTTGTATGGGGTATAGAGTGAAGATTGAGATTAAAGGTTTTTTTTTTTTATTTATTTTTTTTTATCAATTGTACTAAGGTGTAGTTAAGAATCATAAAACAAAAGCAAAGCAATTAAAACTTTGATTTGAACGGTAAATAATCCAAAAATGATACAAAGTCCATTATAATAGTTAAAAGTTTATAATAATAGTTTTTATGATTTTTTGATAAGAAAGTTTATATTGACAGAAATACTTGATAATGAATGATATGACGATCTTGAGAAAAAAAAAATTTTTTTGGAGCCTATAGCCAAGGAAGAAGTTAATATAAGATACTAATTAAAAAAAAAAAAATTATGGTTTAATGATTAATATAGTGGAGATTGACTACAATTAGCAGAACTTCACTTCATTTTTTTGTTGTTCATGTTCTAGTATAGTCCATTAAAAAAATTATTTTTTTTCTTTTCTTTTTCAGTTTCTAATAATCTAATCTGGATGTATAAGAATTAAAATTATTCATTATTAATTATTGTATTGTAATTCTTTAATTATATTAATATTACTCTAATGTCTAATGTTCTTAAGTTCGTTCGATTGTATAGAAATTAAAAAAAAAAAAAGGAACCAAAATCACAAGAAAATCTTAAGAAAAGGTTTAAAGAAACACCGCTGATTGTGCCAAGTATTCAGTCTTTAGTCTATTCAGTATTTGAAGTGATACAATCTAATGAGTACTAAAAGTTGTATTCAAAAGTCAAAATTATTCATCTTGAAAAACATCAATAAATAATACCCATAATATTCATAACTATTATTATTAACGCCAGAATTATTGGTCGATTACTTAATTAGTTAACTTAATACACTGACTGACTTTTAAAGAGACTAGTCCAAAATAAATCCCATAGGAATTAATTAATTCAGTCACGTGAACACCTCAACACCATTTCCTTTTTATTTATTTATTTATTTATTTATTTAATTTACTACTTTATTAAAACAACAACAACAACATAAGGCACTCTCCAATCAAAAATGTTCAACTACTTAAACCAAATGTCGCGCGCAAATGAATCCAAATTCATTTAAACAAGAAATTTTTAAAAAGCTCATTGTTCTTTTGTCTTGGAAATTTCTTGTGTTTTTTTTATATTATTTATTTATTTATTTATTTATTTATTTATTTATTTATTATCAGTTTATGTTGTTTAGTTAGGATTTTATAGTGTTATATACTAGTACTAATTGAGTATGATTTATAGTTTTAAAAATCAGTTATGGTAGTATTTTATTATAGAATGATTGATTGTAGTCTTGTAGTTATATTTTAAAAAAAAAAAAGCACGTTATTCTTCTACAATATTGTAAAATAATACTTCAGCGCTAATAAAATTAGTCTCTCTATATTGATATATAAAATACACTTCATGGTCACATAGACATTTAAACGCTCTGACCACTTCAACTTTGTCATTACATAATTAAAATCATCAGTAAAACTCAAGTAAATATTCTCCCCTTTTCTTTCATTCTCATCTAAAAAAAAAAAAAAAAATAATAATAATCAAGTTTAAACACTTTTATCAATATTAGAATTATCAACAATTTTAACAGATGAAGTAGTAACATCATCTTCAAGATCTTTTGTTCCATCATCAACATATTCAGGTCCATATTTATCTAAAAACTTCTCACTCAATACTAAAAATGGTACACTTAATCCATGAATAACCATTGAACCAACAATAATAAATGATACAACTGGCCAAAGAACAGTAATTAAATTTTGAACTTGTACATTATTTGAATCTCCATTATCTTCTAAATATAATTTTGATACAATACAACCATAAATTGCTCCAACTCCAACTGGTCCAAAATGTCCACAAAATAAAGCTTCTCTCCAATTCTTAATATCTGGTATAATTTTATAAATTGATAAAACAACAGGAATTCTTCTTAAAATAACTGTAACTAATGCAATTACAATTAATCTCCAAACATTCAATCCATATTCAGTATTATTATTAAATGTTTCCCAAGGTATAATTGCACCAAAATATAAAAAATATGAATAATTCATTAAATTATCCATTAAACTAACAACTTCAACATCTCCTTCAATTTCTTCAATATACCAACCATCAATATTGAAAAAGACACCTGCATTAAATGCAACTAATAAATCATCAACTCCTAACATTGATCCAATACCTGCACAACTTAATCCAACTAAGATATAATAACAATAAATTAAAAAACCTTTTTCAATAAATCCTTTCTTATCAAAAATTTGATAAATTTTTAATGATAAATAACCCCAAATTCCTCCAACAATTAATCCAAAGATACATTCATAAAGAATTGTATAACAGAACCAATTTTTAACAATTATTTTACCATCATCTTCATCTAATATTAAATTAATTGCCAAATAAATAAATGGATAAACCATACCATCATTACCTGCACTTTCAGAACTTAATAAATATTTAATTCTATTTGGAACTCTTTTATCACTATATTTTGATTTACCAACAATTGCAGCTGATAAAACAGGATCAGTTGCTGTAATACAAGCAGCTATTAATAAACTTTGACTAAAATTTAATTCTAAACTTGAATTAGAAATTGAACTTAAAACTAACCAAATGAAAGCACCCATTATTAACCAACCAAAAATCATACTTGGTAATAATAAAATAATAAATGATTTAAAACTTTTAAATAAATATTTTGGTGGTAAATCAATTGAAACTGCAAAAATTTGAATACATAATAATACTCTTGAAAATTCCATAGTTAATGAATCTACATCATCAGTCCAATTTGATGGTTTAAACCAATTACATGCATGTGGACCAGTGATAATTCCAACTAATGTTGCAAATGGTGCTTCTCCAATGTATAAAGTTTCTTTAAAAAATGATGAACTTAAAGTAAATAAAATTGATGTTAAACCTAAAACTGTATATGCTATATGTGGTTGAGTTGGACTCAACTGTTTCCAAACTACCATAACCTGTCTACTCAATAGCCACTACCTGAAAGATATAAAGGTATCAACCAAATATATATAGAAGCTATAGCCTATTTAAAACAAAAGAATAAATTTACAAGTAATGGAATAATATAATACTTTTTAGCCTTTTATCTTTTTTTTTTTTTTCTTTCTTTCTTTTTTTACTACTACAAAATGTTTCTCTTTCAATTTAAAAACTTGATTTTTTTGGTTTTTTTTTGGTTTTTTGGTTTTTTGGTTTTTTGGTTTTTTTGAATGATTTAACAGGATTTAAGTTGGAAACTATAGAAATATCGATTTATACCTTATAACTCATTTAAAGGTTCTTTCAAAGTTAAAGTTGAAAATTACTATAATATATTTATTGTGCTTATATTTTTTTTTTCTTCTTTCGGAATTTTTGGTAACCAAAAAATTATCTAATTTATTTAAATATCTAGAAAACAAATATTAGTTGGTCAACGACGTACTACAATATATAGCAATAAGAATCGATACTAATCTTATGATGATTGTTTTTCTGATGGTATGACTATTATGCTTTAAATAATTAAAAAAAAAAAAAAAAAAAATGCTAATCCATTAAAATATTTTATGCTAAAAATTTGTTAAACAAGTAAACTTGTTCCGTAGTATCACCTTTCTTAAAATTATTTGGTATAATCAATTCACTTTTAGAATCTATTTTAACATGTGATAAAACTTTTTGTTGTTTAATAATTTGATTAAAATTATCTCTTAATTTATCATCAATATCATTTAATCTCAGATCTTTTAATTTATACTTATTCTTTTCAAACCAATTCAATATTTTTAAAAATTCTAAATCATAATATAAATTCTTTGAATCATTATTAGATATATGTTCTTCATTTGTTATTGGAATATCCATAAAATCTATAAATTTTCTTTTTGGTAATACTTTATCTAATGCTAAGAAATTGGTTTGAGAAAAACCTTTTGAATATGTTATAGTTTCATTTACTGATGAATCAGTATCATTAATATCATTATCATTATCACTAAACCTAACAACTATTTCGTCGTCATTCTTTGTGTTTCTTTCTTCTTCTTCCTCCTCTTTGGTTGGTTCTTCAAAATCAAGATCAAGATCAAGCTCAATTTCATCATTATTTAAATTATCATCATCTATATTAACATTAATCTCTATTTCATCATCATTAGCTTTAGATTTTTTTACTATACTTGTTTCTGAATTATCAATACTCTGTTTTCTCTTTTCATTATGTAAAACTAATGCATTAAACCTTATATGTAAATGAGCACTAAACCAAAAATTTGGTTTTAAATATTTTAATAATTCCATTGTTGGAGTAGAACCAAGATCATTTGATTCAATATCTTTTTTAAAAAATGGTTTAAATTTTAACAATTGTTTTAAATCACCATAGTTATAAATACTTTCAGGCCAATCATGACTTAAGAAACAATTTAAATTTAAATCTTTAATTAAATTTAATTTTAAAATTTCTTGAAATCTTAAATGATAAATTGATTTAACAGTTTTAAAATTTAATGGTTCAATTTCATAATGTGATTTATAAAAATCAAAAGATTTATAAATACCTGATAATCCACCAATTCTTAAACCTTTAAACCAAATTATATTTGAATAACCTAAAAAATAAATATTTTTAGCAACCCAACCACCAAATTTTAATTCATTTAAATAATTTGAAGCTTCATGATTACCACCAATAAATAAAGTTAGAATTGGAGCCTCTTTAACACCATCATAATAATCTTTAAAATCACCTAATTTTTTATATTTATCAGGCATTGAAATTGAATTAAAATCTGATTCATCTCTTAATGATTGAAAATCTCCACAAACTAATAATAATTCAGGTCTTAAGTCATCAGGTAAAATTGTAATTCTTTGATATATTATATCTAATTCGCCATGACAACAACCTACTACAGCTATTTTAACTGATCTTTGTCCAGTTTCTTCCACCATTTACGTTAATGTAGTTTTCAATTTAATAGTCTTAAAAGTAAAATACTTGTTTTCATAAAAAAAAAAAAAAAATTGTAAACTTCCAGACACCAATCACGTGATGTATTTAGACCAATTATAGAAAGTTATAATTTAGTAAGAATTGATAACTATAGTTTCTATGGGATCCAACTAAAAAGAATACTCATCTTTGACTAGTTGTATTACTTTTAATGGGATTATAAAATGTCTTAACCTACTGAAGAATTCTAGTTTACCAAGTAGCTTTATCTGTTCTTTATATAAAGTACTAGTTGCAACGCCTGTAAAGAATAAACCTATGCTATTGATAATACTAAAGAGATCATTTCTAATTGGAATTGATGTTCATTATAATTATAGTGTTTATCGTTTTATTTAAAATTAAAGAATTAATTCTTTTCGTTTGTGGGATGTTTCTATAATTATGATCCTTTCTAACAAATAAGATTATTAATCCTACATAAATATATCAATTGTAATGATTTAATAACGTCATAAATTAAATAATTTTAAACATAAAAAGACTCAATTCAAAATTATAAATATAATTTAGAATATAATCATCATTTTCTTTTTTTTAAAATAAAATTCCATAAATATCAATAAGTACTTATAATAATAATTATAAAACTCTGTATAAGATGTAATCTTAATAAAAAAAAAAAGTTTTTATCAATAAGGTCAACTTATAATTTGAAAACATGTTCTTTAGTAAAGTTTAAGTCAGCTAAAGCACCTGATAATTCACCTTGATCAGATGGAGAAACTTTTGGACCAGAGATTGATTGCATTAAACCTGGTGGACCACAGACAAAGACTTGATGTTTATCAGATGGTTTAGCTAAAGATTTTTCTAAAAAGTCTTTGCTAACATAACCTTCAATACCTTTGAAATCTTCTGGCTTCTTATCTAAGAAATAAGTAACTTTAACTTGTTCCGGATATTTTGAAGCAATTTCATCAATTTCTTGTTTTAATAAAACATCAGCAGCAGTCTTGTTACCATAGATTAAATTGATTTTAGTTTTATCTTCTGGGTTTTTAGTAATTTCATGTAATAATTGATATAATGGAGTAATACCAGTACCACCACCAATTAAAGAAATTTCTTCAAATTGATTTGGTGACCATTTCCATTTAAGAATTGGACCTTTGAAAGCAAGAGTTTCATTAATTTTTAAGTTATCTAAATGAGTACCCATCTTTGAGTTTTCATACTTCTTAATAATGAATTCAATTTCACCTTTAGTTTCAATATCAGAAATTGGAGTATATGGTCTATTAAATTGTTAGTAATTTTTTGTTAGCTTTAAAAGTAATTTAAGAAATCTAATTAAATCTCAATTTTCATTATACATACCTAATGACATTGTTACCCTTTGGAGTAACGTATTTAGCTAAAACACAAGAAGCAGTAACTAAACCTGACTTTGCATCTGGTGAAGGTAAAGCAAAGACGTATTTATGGGTATCTGATGAAAGTTCAGTCTTCTTAATTAATTTAAGATCAATCCATTCACCATTACCAGTAAAAGCAACAGAGGCTTCATTGGAAATTAGTGATGATTGGTAGGAGTAGAAGGATAAACCTGCAGCAACGGCAGCAGTACCAACGGCAATTGGTAAGAATGATTTGTGAGATGATAATCTAGAGATGAATGACATTTTCTAAAAAGTTGTTTTTCTTCAATTTTAATCAAAGAATAAAGAGAAAGAACTTTTTCGGTTTTATAATTTGAAAAAAAAAAAAAAAAATGGTTAAAGGAGAAAAAAAATTTTTGTCAGATTTAACTTAGTAGGATTTGATTGGTTCTTTAAATTATTGCGAATTGTCAGTTGTTTAAGATAGTTCTTGAAGATTATTCTTAGTTAAATAGTTAAATATGGAGTCTACTTTAACAATTATTCAAATTGTGAAATTTAAAGTAAAATTTTCAAAGAATTGTTCAAGTTTTTTTTTTTCCACAAAACAGTTCGATTAATTTAGCGGAACAAACAAACATGTGAACTACAGTCATAATGTGTGTTTCTGAATTAATGATATAGAACTACGTTAACAGTTGAATGAAAAATGCCCAAAAAATAATTATTAAAACTAATCTTCTTGATCCCAATTACCAGGTCTTGGTTGTTTTGGAACTTGTGGACCACCAGCTCTCTTAGCCATAATGATTTGATCTACTGATAAAACAGTATTGGCAGCCTCAGTAGCAGCACTAATAGCAAACTTTTTGGAAGCTAATAAATCATAAATACCTTCTTCTTTAATATCTTTAACACCATTTGAAGAATCACCATCAATATCAACACCAAATGATAAACCTTCTTCTTTACTATGTTTAGCATATAATCTTGGTAAAACTTCTGATGGATCTAAACCAGCAGTTTCTGCTAATGTTCTTGGAATAACTTCAAATGCTGTAGCATATTGTTTTATAGCTAATTGTAGAAGACCTGGTGTCTTTTCACCATATTGTGTAATACGATTTACTAATTCTGCTTCAATGGCACCTGCACCTGGTAATAATCTTCCATCTTTAGTTAAACCTTTAACAGCACTAACACCATCATCAATAGCTCTTTCAATATCATCCAAGTTATTCTTTGTGGCACCTCTAACAACAATGGTTGAGGTTCTTGTTATATCATTCTCTTGTCTAAATACAGTAACTCTATCTCCACCAAATTCTTTTGTTTCAATAATATCAATTGAACCCATTTCTTCTGGCATTGGTGCACCTAATCTTGGTAATGGAGTTGCACCACATACTCTACAAATTCTTCTTAAATCAAATTTACTTGGTACTTTCAATGTTAATAATCCATAACGATCTAAATAATATTGTGCTAATTCACCAACACCTGATCCTACAATTACTACTCTAACACCTGAATCATAAATTTCTTTAACTAATTGATCTAATTGAGCTTCTTCACCTTTTGAAAAATCTAACATTTCTTTAGCATTATGTAGTAACACAGTACCTTTAGTCTCTGTTTGTGAAATATCAAATGGAGCAGTAAATACAACAACTTTTGATTTTTGTTTTAAATTTTTAACATGTCCTTCAGGTTCTCTTGGGAAAACCATACCTTTAATAACTTTAGAATTTTCTAATGATGAACCCATAATTTTAACAACTCTGATACTATCAACATTAAAAGCTTGTGGATTCTTTGGTGGTATAACGTTTAAAATAGCTTCTGTTACTAAATCAGAAATAAAATCTTCAGATCCATATTGCTTTGCAGCAATAACAGGTTTTATAATTTTCTTTAATTCATCAAATGATAATAAATCTTCAACTTTACCAACTACTAATTGGTCTAGAATTTCATTTGTAAATTTTGAAGCTAATTGATAACCTTGAATAATCTCTGTTGGTTTTAAACCTAATGTTAATAACTTTTCTGATACATGTAATAATTCACCTGCTAATACTAAAACAAAATTTGTACCATCACCCATTTCCATTTCTTGTTGTTCTGAAGCCATGACTAATAACTTAACTGCTGGATGAACAACATCTAATTCACGTAACATAGTAGCAGCATCATTTGTAATGAAAACTTTTTGTAAATCTAAAAAAAATAAAAAAAAATAATGGAAAACGTTAGTGGCAAAATTCAAATATAAAAATATTGTAATTATATAATTATCATGAATAAATGGTCTGATGTTATGAATTCCATATAATCATTATGAATATAATTGAAACGATAACTAATTATACTTCTTCTTAACTCTAGACCATTTATATTAGATTGAATAACTTACGGTTAACAATAATCTTATTTCTACCACAAGGACCTATAGAAGTTAAAACCATCTTTGAGATTTCTCTACAGGCATCAATGTTTCTTACGACAGCACCATCAGCACTGCTGTATGATTGGTAGCCTTGTTTGAAAAGACCTGCATTTGGAGCAGAAGGTAAACGTAAAGACATTTTGGGTGTGATTCTATGACTTTCTTCTTCTTGATTTCCAAATCGTTCTTTTCAAATCTTTCTCTTCTCTTCGTTGAACTTTTTTTTTTTTCTTTTCGTGAATCCTCGGAATTCACTTTTTTTTTTAATTAAATAAATTCACGTGACTTTTTCCTCGGAATTCGTTCATTAGAAATTGATCAAGAAAATTGTGTTGGTTTCAAAATTGAAGTCATGTCTTTGAATTGTAATTTTGTATTAGTTTTGAGTTGAAAAGTTGGCTGAAGTAATGAATATTGACTCAATTGATTATGATCCTAAGTTGGATTTGCAAATACTTTTAGCTGACCCAGGTAGTTTGGCAAATTTAGACGAATTCCTAACATACACAAATTCATATAAGTTATCTCTAGATGAAGAAATTATCAATAAACAAAAAGAATTTGAAGAATACAATGACCCTAAGAATCCCAAGAAGTTCAATCCAAAACTAACACAGGAACAATTAAAAGATCTTATAAAAGAAATAGACGAAACAAAAGAATTAGGTATAAACACTCAAAATGTAATTACAAGTATGACTTCGAATATTAAGAAATTAGATGATGCAAAAAAAAACCTTGTTTTAAGTATGACAGTAATGAAAAGACTTCAAATGTTAATGACAGCTTACGAACAATTAGAAGTATTGACTAAAGAAAAACACTACTCAGATTCTGTTCAATTATTAAGTGCAGTTTTAGAATTAGTTAATCATTTTAAATCTTATAAAAGTATTGATGAAATTGCAGATTTAACAAGAAAAGTAAATAAATTAAAAATATTATTAGCTGATCAAATATTTAAAGATTTTGAATTATCATTAAATCAAAGATCTATTGAATTTAAAGATTCTGATTTAAAATCTGCTTCTAAAATGTTGGAAATAATAAGTAATGATCATAAACAAAGATTAATAAATTGGTTCTGTAATCAACAATTAAAAGAAATTAAAACAATATTTAGTAGTTCTGATGAAGCAGGTTCCTTAGAAAATATATCAAGAAGATTTCTTTTCTTTAAAAAAGTTTTGAAAAATTATGAAGATTTTTATTTCAAATATTTTGATGAAGATTGGCATGTTGAATTACAATTAACTGATAAATTTTGTTCCATGACAAAAGATAGTATAAAAGAATTGTTATCACAATTGGGTAAAAATGTTGATATTGATATGATGTTAGATTCTTTACAATTAACTCTGGATTTTGAAAAATTCTTAAATGAAAAATTCCAACAAGAAATTGTTGTAACATCTCCAACCGATCCAAATGAAAGTATGACTTCTTCATTTGAAATTAAAACAAATGATGTTGCCAACACTACTATAGATACATTAAGTTCACCAATAGACTCAGACTCTACAAAACACAAAAGTTTCAATCAATCAATATCTTCTTCATTTGAACCTTTCTTAGGTATTTGGGTTGAACATCAAAATAAATTCTTGAGTGATAAATTTTTGGAATTTTTACGTCAACCAAAGATTCCAACAGATCAACAAAATTTAGAACATCAATCAAATGTTATATCTTCTTCAGCTGATTTATTTAGAGCTTATAGACATTTATTATCACAATGTTCAAAATTATCAACTGGTTCAGCATTAAAAGATTTAGCAAAGTTATTTTCAAAATGGTTACTTGAATATTCAACAAAAATTTTAAAACCTACTTTACCAATATCAAACAGTAATTTAAATGATGAATCAATAGCATACATAACTATTGTTTTAAATACTGCTGATTATTGTTCAACAACTATCAGTCAATTGGAAGAAAGATTAATCGATTTGATTGATGAAGATTATAAAGAATCTATTAATTTTGATAAAGTTAGAGATTCATTTATTAAGTTAATCAATAAATCTATTAATCTTTTATTAACTAAAATTGAAATTGAATCTGAATTATCATGGAGAGAAATGGGAAACACCAACTGGTCTCATATGGAAGATGTTGGTGATCAAAGTAGATATATTGCAAGTCTTCGTGATATATTAACACAAAATTGTACCAAGATATTACCAAAATTTTCAAGAGATATATACGTCAGAAATTTATGTGATAAAATTGTCGAATCAACTGTTAATGAGTTTTTAGCAAGTATTGTTAAGAGCAAACCAATACCTGTCATTGCTGCTGAACAAATGTTATTAGATTTATCAGTATTAAAGGAAACATTTTTAAAATTACCAAGTTTAGCATCAAATGATCCAGCTAACAGTAAAGTTTCTGGTCAATATACAAAGCATGTTGATAGAATGGTTAATAAATTGGAAGTTATATTAAAGGTTTTATTAACTCAAGAATCTCCACAAGAAGGTTTAGTATCAAACTATTTCTATTTAGTTGGTGATAAATCAGTTGAAAACTTTATTAAAGTACTGAAACTAAAGGGTATTTCAGATAAGAATAGACAAGATAAATATATTGACTTATTCAATATTCATATGAAGGCACATGATAATTTAGTTGAAAGTTCACCAATATTATCAAAATTAGTCGTTAGCTCTAATACATTACAAGTTAACACAGTCAAACAATCACCAGTAGTTACTGAAATGAAGAGTCCTTTAGAATTATCATCACCGAGATTTGAAAACTTGTTGGGTAAGAGAGAAAATCTTGAAAAGGGTCTGAAAGAACTGGCTTTAAATGGTGAAGCAAGTGTTAATAAGTTTAATAAGAGTTTTGGAAGATTCTTTAATAGAAATAACAAACCATAGAAGAGGAATTATTTTAACCTATGAACCGTAAGTTTAATTAATGGAACTATTTATTACGTGTTCTAACTAAAATATTAATATGATTTATGAATAATAACTAGCTAATTCATTGTAGAACATTTAATTAAATTTAATCGTCGTCTTCACCATCATCAACCATCAATATGTAATCCGTTTCTGAATCACCAAAATTTAACACATCTTCAGGTTTTAGTTCAATATATCTTGCAGTAGGGATTTCCTCTCTATTTAAAAATGTTCCATTACTTGATTCTAAATCTATTATATATGGTCGTATTACTGTATTGTTTGAACCATCATCATCTTTTGTAACTTTCTTCATTCTAAATTGAATAACGGCATGTTGTTTTGAACAAGTTTCATCATCTGTTTCCAAATCAACAACTTCAGCATCACGACCAATTAAATGATATTCTTTCCCGTTCAGTATGTATTTTTTGGGTACTTCAGAACCTTTTGTGAATATGAATAAGAAATATGAAGGGTGTTTGCCTGTTGGTTTAGCACTATCTTGAGGTGTTGTATATTTCAATTGAATACCTTTTACGTTATTTGATTCTTTAGCTAATAGACCTGACGGCTTGAAGTTTGGCCTTTCCTTTTCTATAACCACCATTTGACCTGGTGTCTGTCCATCTCTATTTCTGTTATTATTGTAGTAGTTGTTTGATCTATATTGATTTCCAGTGTTATTGTATTGATTTGAGTTTGAATATTGTTGTCTTCCAGAGTATGACCTTTGCCTACTGTACTCATTTCCTCTATTATTACTATATCCCTTGTACATCTCGTTGACTTTCTTGCCCTCGTTGTTGTTGGAGCTGATGATGTTCATTTTAATTTCAGTAAAATTTGTAGTGTAAAAAATTCTGTCAACTGTGTCAATAAGATCTTAACTTTCTCACTAATTATGCACCAATTATCAAGTAGGGTCTGTATTTATACAATGAAGTTCGTCAAGCTTATATTTTTAAAAGGAGAGTTCCTGACTTATGGTCAATTGAAGAAATGTTAGTTCAATATAATCTAAATGAATTATCAAATTCTGGGAAAAGTCAAAGATATATGAAGATTGAATGTGGTGAAAATCCAAAAAGGAGATAAATTTCTAGACTAGAATCTTCAAAATCAAGAATGGTGCTTGATTATTTATTCAGAGAATATATGGGAAGAGTTACTCTATTAAAAGATGAACAAGATAAATGGTATAATCAACTAAAAAAAAAAAAATTTCAATATTTTAACCTCAACTCCATATCCTAAAATTATGCTGAAATTGAACCATTAGTTGATTTTTTTACCTGATCAAGTCTATAGTAATGCTCATTATTATGAAACTTTTGATATGGAAACATTTTAGGCATTCCAAAGAATTTAATGTTTGAAGTTCATGCTCTTGATGCTCATAAAATCTCACAAATATTGAAAAATTTTGATTAAAATATTACAGTTACAACATTTGCTACGTTATTAGATTTTTTTTTTAAAAAAAAAAAGCTTTCAAAGCTTTCAAAGCATCATTAACTCTAGTTCTAAAGTTTTAAATACGAATGATACTAATCTTGTCTTAACAATCCAGCTTTACCTGGTCATACTTTGATTTATCAAGCTCAGGATTTTCAATAGTGTTATATATTTGAAACGATCAAATTTTCAAGAAATATTCCCCTTTTAAATTTATTATATTTCACAGAGCTATGTGGATTGCATTTTTAAGCCAATGATTAAGTAAACAATATAAACGATTCTTTTTTAAAATGGAAAGTAAATTGGATCTAAAGTAGATATTTTACAATTTTTTTTTTTTATAAAAAGATAAAGTTCAATTTTTAAATAATTTTGGATGGTATTATTTTAAAAGCAAGCCACACAGTTTGTGTTTTATATCCGTATTAACGCCGGAATATTACTCATTACTACTGTATTATAATAGAATGAATGCAAAGGATGAATATGTAAAAATATAAATATATAACTAAAAAGTAGATTTAAACTCCTTTACTAATAATCATAGAAAAAAATGAAACGTGATCACGATGATTTGTTAAAATGTAAAACAAATAATAAATTGAATTAAATGAAAGAGTTTTTTATAAGTTATTAACTTGAACCATTATAAATGTATTGATAATCAACAACATTTTCTAAATCTCCTTGTACTCTCTTCCAAGAGAATATTTCATTGGTATTAACATCAAAATTAAAATATCTCGCATATCTCTTTCCTGTAACTGTATCTTCTTTACTAATAGGTTTTGATAAACCTAATCTTCCATCAATTGAAGAACTATAACATAACCAAGGAAAACCAACTTCTTGAATACAACAATCATTAGAATATTCTGAACCAACTGATATAGCTTTAATATCCATTGCTAACATTGTTTCCATTGTTTGAGGATCTGTTAATCCAGTTTTAATATTTTTATTTTCATTAAATTGACCAACAATTGAAAATGAATTTTTAGGTCTAAATTGATTAATTGGTCTTGATTGAAATAATAATGATAATTTTGGTTTTATTTGCATTAAATCATAATTATTTTTTAAAAAATTAGTTTGATAATTACCTAAATCTGAATTATAAATATCTAAAAGGTATAAAGCAATTTGAAATTTATCATTATTATCATTATCATTATCAAAAATTTTAATTATTGTTGCTATATCATTTTCAATAATTGATTTTGGTAATGAACTAATAAATGATCTAATTTCTTCTCTATTTACAAATTTTGATTTATCCATATTACCTAAAACTATACCATAAGGAATATTTTTTTTTAAAAATGGTGAAATAGCTTTTAATATAGCAGATTTATAATCAATAACGTTAAATCCATCAATAACATCACCAGTAATTATGACTAAATCAGGAGTATCAATATTTAATAATTCATCAATATATTTTAAAGTTCTTTGATCAGATTTACAATTTAATTTTTCATTTTTATTATTAATAATTTTTAAATCTTTACAAATACCAAAATTTGAATGTAATCTTAAATCTGATAATTGTAAAATTTTAAATTGATTATTATTATTTAATTTTAATTTTAATTTTTCTTTTTCTTTTTTTTTTAATAATAAATTTTTTTTTATTAAATCATCATTATCATTATTATTATTATTTTTTAAATTTAATAATGAACTTTTAAAAATTGTTAATTTAATTATATTTTTTGAATTATTATTTTTAAAATTTAATTCATCATTAATTAATTTCCAACCAATTCTTGGTTCAATAATATCATTACCAAATAAATAATCTAAATTTGAAATAAAATATTTATCATCTTTATTTGAATTTGTAAATTTAACCCAAATTCCAATATCTTTTTTAAATTCCCAATTTTTATAAAGATCATTAGATATATCCATTCTTGATCTTGGTTTATCTGAAGAAGGAGGATTTATATCATTTAAAACGTATAAAGGAGGATCTTTTGGATTTTGATTATTTATTGAAATATCAATAATTTTTTTATCAAATTTTGAAGCTAAATGAACGTATAAAAAATCATTATAAAACCAAGTTGAATTAATTGAATTACCATTTAAATCAATATTTCTTGAAATTTTATAATAAATTTTTGAATTATTTGGATCAATAAATTGATTACAATTACCAAACCATTTATAACATCTAATTATTTTAAGATCATCAATAGCACCACCTTTATAAGGATGAGATAAATTTGAATGATTATTATAAAGATTTATTGTATGAATTCTAAAGAATAGTAGAATATAAGTTATGATGAATATTGGTATTAATTTCTTTAACGTTCTTAAACTATAATATTTCATAATTATTATT
>JAJMKZ010000455.1:0-22071 GCA_030564005.1 Ruyongia tratensis | reverse complement strand
AACTCTTCAATTTCAACTTTTTCATCTTCTTGAATTGGATTTAAACCTGGATGAGTGTTGAATAAATGAGCAACAAAGGCTAAATTCAATTTTGGATTACCTGCAACTAATGATCTTGGAGTTAAATACTTTCTACATTCTAATTTTTCAGCATTTGTTAAAATTTGTTCAGCTCTTGTTAATAAATCTTGAGTTTGTAATGGAGCTAATGAACATTTTGATGAATCCAATTGATTTAATAAAACGGTATAGTTTTCACCATCAGAGACATCCTTTGAGAAATTTGTTACTCTTCTACCCCAGTTAGCTGCCTTCAAGTGATAATTGAACCAACGTAATAAAATTTGTTCAGGGGGTAGTCTTAAGAATTGTTCTAAAGTTTCATCTTCTTCCAATAGACGGTACAATTCTGGATGTAATTTGATATCAATCTTATTTAAAAGACCTTTTCTGATAATTTGCCAAATCAAACCTAAGATTAAATGTTCTTTACCTTCAATAAAGTCTTCAGAATGAACGTTAACAACAACACAACCAATAGCTTTGGCTGAATTTATAACAATATTAGCATTTTCACTAATGGTGAAGTTATTTAAAGCTTTTCCCTTCTTAGGTAAATTTAGAACTCTTGTGTCAATAGTATCTGGGACAGAATCATTGATTAATTTAGATAAAATTAAACCATCTCTACATTCATCAAAGATTTGAAATGTATCAGTTGGAATTGGAATTCTATCACCCACGTCTGGATCACCAGCTAAAACGGAATTGATGTGTTTTGTGAATTCTGTCTTTTCTTCTTCATTAATAGTATGTGTAGTACCTGATGTTGAACCACTAACAATAATTGATGCTTTGACACCAGTACCCTTGTGTTGTAAAGTATGTGATTTAGATTGAGCTGAAGCTGGTGCTGATTTGTTTTCTCTTAGTTTAGCAATTAATTCAACGTAATCTTCCAATTCAACTCTACCAGAAGAATCAACACCAACTGTCTTTAAAGTTTGACGTACATCATCATATGAACCTTCACCAGAGTTACTGACATTTTCAATGACCTCTTGTTTTTCAATATAACCTTTGTCATCAATATCAACATTTCTGAAGTTTTCAATCAAACCAAAAAGGTCTTCTTGTGACAAAACAGGGAATTTCCTTTGTAGTTTAACGATATTCATGTTGGATAATAAAATTTAACAGTAATTGAAAAAAATATGAAATAATTTAGCACTCAATTATATTAAAGTTCGATTAAACAATTAGTTTATATACCGCAATTATTTTTAGTTGAAGAGGCTGGGTCTTCTTTAAAATTTAAAATTATCCTTTTTTATTTCGTCCACTTTTTTTGTGACAGAATCGGTAGAGACACTATGATTATCAAAAAAATTTGTCATGTGAATGCATTAAATATCTGTGTTATAGAGGATTAGAACATAGTGATCACTTAATCTACATCATTAAATATCATAAAACCAACTGGAATTACATTAAATCATTAATTATAACTACTAAATATAGGATCTGTTATTTTAAAATACCAAAAATAGCACTTTATTTTCATTACCGATAGAATCATAGAAATTTTCCAGGTTTAGGCTGTGTGTACATCCAATTTTCATCTGGATATTTTGCCATTTGCTCTCTTAATAGATCAAAGTTGTAAAAAAAGTCTTCATTCTTATTGTAATTTGGTGTCATCAGACTAAATATTCGTTCTCTTTTGGTAGCTTTTAATACATTTAAATTATCATTGAATTCTTGGTTCAATAAATCATATTGTTCAGACTTACTTGCACCACTGTTCAATCTATCTTCTGGGACTGATAATAATATACCATTAGTTTCAGAGATGTATGACTTTCTCGTCTTAAAGACAGCACCAAATTCATCTTTTCCATACATTTGTTCATCTTGATAAATATCATCACGTATATCATCAATTTCAAAGTCATCTTCTTCTTCATCTTCGTCATCATAATCACCTTTATGAAATATTTCATTAAGAGTCTTTTCAGATTGCTGCAAAGCTTTTAACTTTGATTCTCTCATTGGATGGTCAGAGCTGAATATTTTATAGTTATCACTATCAACCATTTTATGAATTATAAACGTGCTGCTATCACGACTGTCGTTTATATCAGAATCTTGTGAATCATCATGTTCAAATAGGTTATTCTGTCCTAGTAATTCAAAATCAGTGGATATGCTTTGGTTAGCCTGATTTTTTGTGGGCGTTACAACAGAGTTATTTGTTTCATTATCTCTTGGTGTAGAAGGATTTTGAGTTCGATCTTTTAATCTATCTGAATTTTTCCTTAGGGTTCTAGATAACAAGTTGGTAGAAGGTTTGGACAAGTTCTTGAATAGTTGCCTCTTGACATCTGAACGTCTAGACATATTAGATTTTGGTAGATTATAAAAGTAGTGGTTCTAAAAAGTAGGGATTAGGTTTGTTCTTTTGACAGATTCTGATTTTTGTGATAGAGAATTTTTATTGACACGTCAATTTTTCTCTGTCATTTGAACAAATTAGCAAAAAAGTAAACAAATCAAGATCAAATAGTAATCAAACACTATATTACAATATACTCTAACATACACTATATTTATACTTTAAATTATCATTATATCATATAATAATGTCTCAAGAAAATATCAAAAGAGAAACATGTGCTACTAAGGTTAGTAAGATTCCTGAGCTGTCAGTTTTAAGAAGCCCTCTTAAATTAGCCTCCCCTACAAGATTGAATACTGGTTTAGAGAAACTTCCAAGGAGATTATCACCTTCAAAAGCTTTATTGCCTTCAGAATCACCTAAGAGCTCATTATTTGAATCACCAAGTAAAATCATCAACAGATACACACAGAGCGTCGATAGATCATTAAATCATACTTCCAAGACATCTACAAATAGCAGTGAGTATTTAAAGAATGAAGGTAAGATAGCATTTGAAGCTTTCAAACCAAATAAAGGCAAAATAATAGCAAATACTCCTTCTAGAATGGTTTCAGGTAGAAGGGGTTTCTTGTCTGAACAACAGGGTAGTAGAACAACTAGAACAGCACAACCATCAAGCTCAAATCAGTTACCAAGATCACAACCTAATACAAATCTATTACAAAAGCTTAAAGATACCAAAAGAATTAGACCATGTTTAAAGAAAGCCGCCATACCTATAATTGATCCACCAAAAGATATGCATTTACCTTCTTCAAGAAGCTCTGAAGCTGAAGTGGACACTACTACTGAATCAGATATGGACTTGAAAACCACTTTAAATACTATTAAAAATTCCAATAATATCAGAACTGTGAAGAAGAGATCACATGATAATGAGATTAACAGTACCAATAATAAAGAACTGCCATCACCAAAAAAACTAAAGTCTGTTAAATTTTCAGATACTTCTTCAACTATTGTTAACAATAATTCAGTTATAACTACAGACCTGGAAGTAAAAGAGATGTTATCCACAATAATAAACAACCAGAATATTATACTACAGAAAATATCAGTTTTAGAATCAACTCTTAAAACAAGACAAGGATAAGAATAAAGTTGGAAGTTTAGTTCTGTTTTCTACATAAAGAAAAAGTGTTTCAATGGTATAATAATATGCAATGGTATTGATTATTAGCAGTGCCTCTAGCTTAACGATGTATGTAACTTTTGAACATCCTGATGTTCTTCTTATCATTTCTTCTTTTCATTCTTATTGATATAGTACTTGACAATATCAATAGCTGCTAATGAATCCTCTTCTGAACTGTGTTCTTGTTTTTGAATATCTCTATTCAAAAAGTTAAATGCAAGATGTTTTAATCTATGCTTGGAGGTTAATCCCTTTGGAAATAAAATTGAGGTATCAACAACCTTATTATGTATTATTCTCAAAACATTTAAATCATTCTCAAGGCCATGTCCTACAAGTATTGTATCACTATTAATAATAGGACCCAATACTGCATTTTGTGCTTCTTCAAGTGTCATTGACCCAGGTGGGATTTCTGAAACACCACTCCACTTTGTATTAAAATCAAGTATTTCACCTAATGGCTCTAAAATTTGATCAAATAAAGTTTTTCCTGTAAAGAAATCAACAATTGTTAATCTTATTAATTCCATGCCTTTTGTGGTATACCCCATTTCACAATCCATACCAACAATCGATGGTTCACCTGTCAACTTAATAGGGGTATTAATAAAAGGGATCAAAGATTGCATTTCTAATGGTGAATTTGGTTTAAATACATGGCACTTATAAGTTTGACAACCAGTGCTTACACCTAATTCTTCGGAGCAGCATTCCCAAATAGGCTGTCTGTTGACATATCTCTTTGTTCTTTCATGAAATCTACATGATGATGTATTATCATCAATATCAAATGGAGCATTGCAACGGGCACATATTTTTAGGTGATTATTTGTAGGACCTTCAAAATCATCTTTTGTTGGAATTTTAACAACAAATCCATTCTTAATTAAACTCTTTTCAGGGTGGACCATAGCTAAGACGCGTTGGTAAATTTCATCTTTAGATAAATCCAATACTAGGTTGGTATTATTGATCTTTGGTTTAGTATTGTAATCAAATTTATTTGTTCTTATTCTTTTTATTAATGATGCAATGTTATTTGTATAGGTTTTTGAATTGGAAGCTCTGGCTACAGTAAACTCTCCTTCTGTAGCTTTATAGTTGGGTAATAAAACGTGTTTTTCTTTAAAAGCATTTGCTATTAACTTAATACACTTCACTCTTGTTGGTAAAGGAGCAGGATTACCACCACCAGGTATAGGAATAGGATTGATCATTGTTTGTTGAAGTGGCGGTTTGACTGATGAGTTGGTTGTGGTTTGAGTAAAAGGTTTTTGAGCAGGTGTAGGAGCAGTTGATGGTTGCATTATGGTAGTTGAAGTTGTTGGAGAAACACTTTTAATTGGAGATGGCAATAGTTGAGGATGTGGAACTGATACAGGGCCATTTAATTCAGTAGTATCACTTGTGGGTTCAATTGAACTTGAAGGCAATTCTGGAGAATTTTCAATACTATTAGAAGGGTATGTTGTTGAATCTGTGTTAAAAGAACTGGAACAGGTATCAAAAGATTGCTCATGAATAGAAGAATCGTTTTCAGTTGTTTTCTTTTTCTTAATAGGAGATGCAGCTACTGAAGTAGTGCTAGAATAGACCCTCTTTCTTGAATGGCAGAATATACATTGAGGTAAACGACATTCACTGCTTCTGGGGCATTTAACTTTTGAAAGATATTCAGATGAACCTTTGAACATTGTATATGATTTACACTGATATAAGGACTTGAAACGTAGAAATTAAGACGTTCAACGCTGGAAAATGAATGTATTTATACTTTTTAAGATGTGTTTTCTTCTTTGATTGATAATTTTAGATTTCCCAAAACAAATAGGTAGAAAAAAAAAATCAACCTCATCACAACTCTCATAAACACCAAAACAGTAGTTGCAAAAACACCCAAATATCTATTTAGACAAAACAATCTAAGTCATCAAAAGAACTTAAAAGATCTTATAAAATATTCTAGTCACAAAATTATGAGTTCTGGCACAGATAATAATTTCCTTGATGTTGATTTTAAAGATTTTGAATTAGAGATGTTTGTTGATCCAATGAATGAAAAAGAAGTCCAGGATTTAGAAATAGACAAAATCAGTTGGCAAACATACATATTACAAGCTCTAAAACAACTTCATGGTATATTTGGAACCTCCATGGAGTTAGATGTATTGACTACCAAAGGAAAAACAGCATTGATACGTATAAACAAACAAGACGAAGAAATATTTGTATCATCTTTGACATCATTTGTATCTGATCTTTCAATATTAGGTCTACAGCATATAGGAGCAAGAATCGTTGTTAAAGAAGCAACTATATAATGACAACAATTGATAGAAAGTTTGCTTACAATGGTAGACTTTGTCTTGTTAACTACCTAAATAAAAATCATATATTCTGAGTAATAAATACATAAATTATAGGTGTCAATTTTATTGAGTATCATAAATTCACTTCCATTTAAAATATTCACAAGAAAACTCATCATTTCCTTTTGTTTGTGGCCCTCCCATAGGTTTAGCGCATGACCAGAATTTCTTACCTTTATTCCCAATTGTTCTGGCAGTTTTCAAAACACAAGGTTCCTTATGATTACAAACTGGCACCTCTTCATTCTGAATGGAAAATAAACCATCTTTACCTAAATGGACTAGTTTAGCTGTAGAAGGTTTAACCTCTTCTATAATCTTTTTCTGTTCATTGTTTTCCAATAGATTTTCCAGTTCAATATCAGGTGTCTTTTGTTTATTGAAGAAATATGCAATTTGACCTTGTCCAGTTTGAGATCTTTTGAGTATTGAAGTTGTAGATGTCGCTGGCCTTGATCTTTTCAAAGATGTGATTGGTTTCTGAATTGTGTTTAAATCACCAGATTTAATGTTGGTTAAAGTACTTTCAGGTTTTTCTCTTACTGCTTTTGACTTTTTAAAAAGTGTATCAATCCCACCAGATGTTAGACCAAAAAAATATCGAGCCTCAAATTTTGGTAATTTTGGTTCTCTAAAAGGCTTAATTAATAACTCCTTTGTTATTTTAAAATCTGAATAAACGGGACAATGGTCAGATCCCATCAAAAAGGGCCAGATATATGAGTTCGAACAAACATCTGCTAGTTTCTTTGTCACTAGAATTAAATCAATTCTTGAACCATAATTTCCTGGTCGTGAATTTCTCATGGTATTCCACACAGTGTATAGTGCTAACTTTGAACGACCATTTATCTTTCTTACTGTATCATACAGAATTGGTTGGTAAGCATCATTATTTGGCAGTACACTATCAACTAAAATGTTATTTAACATTAGTCTTTGTGGGGCATTTTGAATAAAATTTAAAACCTCTTTTTCATTTTCTTTCTCAAACTTCAGTGGATCAATTCCCTCATTCCTAATTAAACCTTCTTTTATACCAACTGTAATGCCTTCTGCGCTGTCAATTAGATCTCTGGATATATTGATATCACCCATCAATATCACTTGTTTACCTAATTTCTCTAATTTTCTAACTCTTGAAAGCAATAACTGTATAAATGTTAATCTAAAGTTTTCACCTTCTTCTGTACACATTGAATTTGCAGGACAATAAACAGATATCACAACAGTGTTAATGTTTGGTAATTCAATTACTATACCTCTTCCTTCGCTGTCTATCTTTTGGCATATTTCATCATCGATTTCAGTTTGATAGCCACCAATATTTTCTTCTGAATCTCTATATGTTGAATTTGAACTTTTAGCTGGAGTCAAAATTCCAGTTATACCTTCCTCAGCTTTACCTACTCTCAATGCATTCTTTATAATATCAGACTCATCATCACCAGGTATTCTAACATAAACACCTACCCCAGCATAACCCTTTTTCTGTGAGGGTACTGTTATAAATGAATTGAAATTTTTCAATCTCCCTATACTATTATTAACATCTTTTTGAGATACTTTTAATTCTTGAAGAGTAATGATATCTGCTTTCATTGAATCAAACATACCATCAAGAGTATGTAACTTATTCCATGGGTAATAATGAAAGATTGTTCTAAATCCATTAATATTGAACGTGACTAGACGAATATTGCCTTCTGACTTTGTTGGAATCTGTTCTAAAGCTTCTCTCATTTCATAATATTTCTATCTTCTATGCTGTTATGGCACTCTAGGCTGGTATATTCAATCTTGTGTTCCTTATTTCATTTTGTTAAAATTTTGATTTTGTATGTTTACTTTTAGCGTAAATTTTTTAAAGCAAAATCATTTTCTTTTATGTTTTTATGCTATCATTTTAAACTAACGTTATTTGATTATCCTTACAAGTTTAACAACACAACAAACAGTCATGCCTCGCTCTAATTGTAAGAAGCGTACTAGATGCTCGTATGAAGGCACACCAGAGAAAAGTCAATATAACAATAATCACAAAGAAGTTTCATCAAAAGCAAGAAAAAACAAGAAAAGAAAAACTGAGAACACACCTGAACTAAACGAATCAGAAGTAAATGAAAGAAGAGAGCATTATAGGTCACTATTATATAGTGGAACTGACATACCTGAATTTGAGAATCTTCTAGGTTTCTCTTATGACAGTTTAATTACTATAAATATGGCTATTGGTTTAGATAATGATGTTGTGAATAAAGCTTTAGAGAGTTGCAATATATCATGTAACTCTATGGAAGTTTTATGTTCTGTTTTGTTATATCTAAGAACAGCTGACCTCAAAGTGCTTGAGAAATATTTACCAGGTGATAATCAAATGCAGATAGATAGACTTCTTATTGGTATTTTCTATATATTTGATAAATATAGATCAAGAATATATTTTGATTCAAAATTTTTAAATGATGATCAAAGGTTTTTAGATAATTTAAATGGCTTTAAGAAATTTGTTAAACATAAGAAATTGAAAGACACTGGATTTATAATAGGTGTATTATTAAGAAATCAAAATGATAGCTTCAAAAGAAACTTTCAATTATTGCTAAGCTCTAATGGATTCATAATATCTGCAAAACAATTTAACACCAAATCTGCTTTAGATATTCATAATGAACTAATGGAAAAAAAACTTGCTTCAGTAATCAAAAAGAGAAGTCAACATGATGGAAAATATGCATTCTATCCACATATATTTGAATATGATTTAGAGGGTTCAAGTTCGAGTAGTATAAAATTTACAGCTATATCTAAATTGAAAGATAACTCAACTAACATAGTAAATAGATGGCAGAGCTCTTTCAATGATGCATTATTTACAACAAAAGTTGTTCCTATACTGGCCAATAAGAACAGTCCTTTAGCCTTCAAATGCTTTTACTTGCTGACTCTCTTCTATAACATAACACATTGTGAAACTAGTGGATATTTGAGCATAGAAAATTATTTAAAAATATAACCAAATTTCGTTTTAACAATCAAAATATCATCGTATCATTCAATAGGTATTAATTCTTTCTTAGGTCTAAGGTCATTTTCATCATTTCAAAACAGCATAACAACAGTATTGCTGTCACTATTAAGCATTTTAAAATCATTCAATAATAATTTCTTGTTACAAAAATATAAAACACAGATTTGTTAATTCAACTTCCTAAATTAGTATTTTTTCCTATTAATTGTTTAAAAGAAGCTTTCTGCAACTAATTAACCAATATTATAATTTTTGTTAAAATTTTTAATTTGATGTTAATTGTGTATTCCCGATTGGGAAATAAATTTTATTTCAAAATTTAAAATCTTCCTGCATCAAAACTCAAAAAGAAGATTGCTGATGAATGGTTGTTCCATTCTCTATTGTTTCAAGTAGTTTATGTTTACCATGTCAATCTCCTCAAATTGCTTTCAAGTTTGAATATAAAAGGAGTGAAATATTCCAAGTTTCCAATCGGTTTCTAATCTGTTTTAAATATCATCAAACAACTATTACAACTATTATTACAATGCAACCAACTACTATGACTTCTTCTGCTACTCAAACTGAATCTGCTGAAAACGCTGATAACTTCGTCTGGCACGGTTTCTGGTTCACTTGTACCATTGCTTAAGTGAACCAGTTGAAATTATAATTGATCAAAATTGATCTATATTTATTTTCTTCCTTCGTTACCTGTTTACGTTGATAACGCTTGATTCTCTCAGTTATCTAATTCAATCAGCCATTTTCCAATTATACCTTTTATTCCAATTAATTTATTACAAATATAGTTACAAGATTAATTATTTTGCTTACAAGAAAGATACATTATTTTAACATTAGAATGATATAACTTGTTCAGAATATTTCTTCAATTCTCAAAATTTTAATTGGAAATATCATTTTAAATCTGTTCTATCAATTAACCAATATAGTTTTCTACTAATAAATAAATGTTATAATTTTTATCCTTTCAACTTTTTCTTTAAAATGTAATTAGTTAAGAAAATCTTTTTCGCTATTACAAGATCATTAAAAATATAGTAAATTACATGATATTTTTAAATGATTAGATGAACTAAATGTGGTTTATTATTAATTTATAAAACAATTTAATGTTGAGCTCTGTTTGCAGTTCTTGGTTTAGCGCGAATAATGTTATCAACTCTTAATAATACTTCAGCAGCTTCAGCAGCAGAACTTACAACAGCCCTCTTTAACTTATATGATTCAACAATACCTAATTCCCTAACATCTGTAATTATACCTTTATCTAAATCCAAACCTGAAGTTGACATACCATTGTAGATGGCGGATCTTAATTTAGTTATTAATTCACTTGAATCAAAACCAGCATTATCAGCTAAAATTGTTGGTAATTGTCTTAAAGCTCTAGCAAAAGCTTCAACAGCTAATGATTTTTTACCGTCAACATTTTGAGCAGCAGTATCAACAGCTTTTGACATCAACATTTCTGAACAACCACCACCTAACACTGTTCTTGTTTCTTTCGTAGTTTGTGATAATACTGATAAAGCATCATGTAAAGAACGCTCAGATTCATCTAAAACTTGTTCAGTAGCACCTCTTAATACAATTGTACAAGCTTGACCTGCAGCACAACCTGAGAATTTTGTCATGATATCTTCACCAATAATGACTTCTTCAATAGTTTTACAATGACCTAATTTAACTAAATCTGGATTGTCAAAAGTTGAAGCAACTTCACCACCTGTTACAAGAGCTAATCTTTCAACACCTTCGAAATCAGCATGTTCAATTGAATTAATACCAGCGTCAGCAAATAATTGTTCTGGATAATCATAAATCAATTGTCTATTTATAAAACAATTAATACCAAATTTGGAAATTTTATTAATTTTAGCCTTCATTTTTTCTTTTTCAGCTTTTTCTAATTCAGCTAATTTTGAAGTTGAATCAACTTTGAATTTTGCACCAAATATTTTAACTTTATCAGTATCTAATGAAGTATTTGCAATTAAAATGGTAGCATTTTCAATTCTCTTTGGTTGACCATTACCAAATCTTTTATTTAAAATAAAACCTTCATCTAAGAAAGAATCTGATAATTTACCACCAATCTTTTTTATTATTTGAATATGTTCTAAATTTGTTGAGCCTTTTAAACGTAGAATAGCATCAACTGCTAATTTTGAAAATAATTCTTTATCTTGTGATAAAATTTTTGATGATAAAGTTGTTCTTGAAATATTCATTAAATCATTATAAAATTTTTCTGAATCTGTTGAGTTATCAATAGCAGCTTTTTCTAATGCAGTTAATGCAGCTTGTGTTGCAATTCTGTAACCTTCAATGATAGTTTGAGGATGAATTTTTTGATCAATTAACTTTTCAGCTTCTCTTAATAATTCAGCAGCTAATACTGTAACAGAGGTTGTACCATCACCGACTTCATCGTCTTGAACTTTTGAGATATTAACTAACACTTTAGCAGCTGGGTTATCTAATGGTATAGACTTTAGGATTGTAGCACCATCGTTTGTTACTAACGATTGGGAAGTAGAAGCAGATTGTAATAATTTATCCATACCTTTTGGACCTAAGGTAGATTTAACTAGATCACCAACTGCAATAGCACCAACAAAGGCAGACATACGAGCATTTTCAGCTCTTTCTTCAGTTACCTGATCACCATAAATATTAACACTCATATTCTCAAGTTTTATATAAAAGACAGAGTATTAAAATATTTAAGTATTTGAAATTTTCTATAAATGTTCGATCCTATTCTTTCAATTTTGATTTTCAAAAAAAGACATATAAATTTCCAAAAAAATTGACGCGATGGCGAAAAAAAAAAAAATAAAAATATAAAAGAAATCACGTGATTGTTACCCTATGTAGTTCAGTCACGTGATGATTTGTTAGTTGATATTAATTAACTATAATAGTTTTTCAATACTAACTACAATATTCATAGTACATGCATTGTTTATTAAAAAAAATCTATAACTTTTTTCTATTGTTCATTTTGTGTGATAATCACCTAAAGTTTAAATGTAAAAATTGCAAAAAAAGCTTAAAGTTCAATGTCACTCTCTCTTTGTTCATACATCTTTACCAAATTCTCCAGTCTCTTTCTTTCAGTATTTTGCTTTTCTAATTCTAAAGTGTATTCTTTATTCATGTCATTCACTAATTTTTTGAATTCCTTTCTTAGAACTGATATACTTGAATTAAATCTTGGTGAAGATGGAGATCCATTTCTATAATTTTCAATGTCTTGTTGAACCAATATCGGTGTTCTTGGTAAATTACTATTGGAGCTATTGCTGTTAATGCTATTATTGGTATTGATGGTACTAGAACGATTATCATTATCCTCAGGACTTGAAACAGGTGAAATATAAGAATTTGTAACCTTTTTTGTATAACCTAAATTATCAATCTTTAACAATGCAATTTCTCTTTGTAATTCATTAACTTGATTTATTTTGGCATCTAGTTTAGCCTCAAGTACATTCTTTTCATGCTCAACTAATATTGATTTTTGGTTCGATTTTTCTAATGCAATTAAATTTTCTGATAGTTGTTTTTCAATGCTCAATTTTTTACTGTTCAAATTTTGTAATGAATTTGAATTCATATTACGTTCATCTTCAAATTGTCTTGTTAAATATTGATGAGCAAAATTTAAATCTTTCAATGCAGTTTTTAATTTGTGAACTTCATCACTGTCATTATCATGGTCATTGGTATCACTAAAAATGGTGTTGATTTCTCTTGCAGACGATGTTGAAGTATTCTTCAAGATAGCGTCTAAACAATCTTTAGCCCACTGTGTTTTAGAATTTGAATCACTTGTTGTTGATGGATCAATCATTGGTAATGCAACGTTACTTTGTACAGCAATTGAAGCTATATGGCTCATTAGATGGTCAAAATCGTTACTGCTGTTGTTATTATTATTATCAAGTGAATTTAAGTTTTGATTTGAATTTGTTTGACTAATATTATTGGATGGTAAATTATTTATGTTTGAGTTTGAATCTGAATGAGAATTTGAATTTGAATTTGAACTTGAATTCAAATTTGAAATATCGTCAATAGATTGGAGGTTTAAATCTTCAAAGTAACAAATTGACAAAGATTTTAAAAATTGATGATTTATAAAATTTAGTTTTAAATATAATTCATCATCAACCTCGCTAATTCTTTTTCTTAAGCTTTCATTTGAACTCCACATTGTTTGAATAATTTCTATATTTTCTGATTGATTTGTTGATGAAGAGGAATTAATGCTTAAAAAACTTTGTTCAATAATTTTGGCGTTACTGCTCATCTGTTCAAAGATTTCTTCTTTTAAACCCTTTAATTCATTGATTTGAAATTGTAAACTTTGAAATTCTTCTAATGATAGTATTTTTGGCTCTTTATGGCCATCCTCAGAAGAGTTATTGTCATTACGGTTGTTGTTGTTTAATTTTGTTAATGAATACTCAATCAACAATTTTATTTTCAGATAACTGGAATTCATATCCTCAGTCATTTGATTTTGTAGATTTGGACTAAATGTATCTAAGTTTCTTGTAATATGTTTATTTATTTCATTATAATAAGAATCATTTAATTTTTTGTTCTTTGAACTTAAGAATTTATTTGAATCATTTATACTGAAGTTTGGTTGTTTAATATTTGATATTAGGTTATTGTAGTTATCATCACATGGATATTGTAATATTTCACTGTTCAGACATGATTTGAAAGGTGAGTTCATCATCAAAGAGAACCCTTTATCTCTTATACTTAGCTCATTCATAGCTCCTAGTTCTATTTATTATATGGTGGTGATCGTTGTTTTGTTTTTAAATAATGGTAATATTTGGATTTTTTTTTTTTTTTTGATTCACCAAAAAAAAGTAAATTGCACGTGACAGTTTTTTTTTTAATTAAATTAATTCTACTTTTAATTTTAATACTTTACTTTAACGTTGTTATTGAGATAATTGGTTGATGGATTTCACAGTGTGTGTACATGGTGAAGTTTTATATAATTGATTCGTTTGAGGTTTGATTGTTCTCATTCCTGTTGTTCTTACTATCGAATTTGGATAATGGTGTAAATGCAAAAGTTGTCTATATTGTCTTTGTGGTCAATAAATACTGCAAAACTATTACTTGATAACTCTTTTAAATTTTGTAAAGAATGAACTAATTTTATGATTAACTGTTTGTCAAATGTCTATTTTTTTTAATTTATAAACTTTATATGTATACTTAACTTGCTTCAATACTTTAAAAACTGGAATATTCCCTCGCTATCAATATTACAATTGCTCAATACTTCAAAATAAAAAGACTAATTGCGTACTCTATTTGTTTCAAATCACACAATATGCTACAAGGTTTATATAAAGATTTCATTGGAAATTCAGCACAATACTTAGATGCTTTTTATAATGGTAGCTATAATACTTTTTTTTTGTTTTTGAAGAGTTTACAAAAAGATTTCTTATCTAACATTACATATCCAGCACTCACTATAACTAATTTAATCAAATCATTACTTATTATATTCATCTTTTGGTTATTTTTGGATTATATTGGGATCATAGGGCCTGAAAAGATTAAAGGTTTACCAATGATACCTCATTATCCAATAGTTGGAAACATTTTCCAAGTTTTAAATAATCCTGCTCAACAATATATGAAATGGTCAGAAAAATATGGTGATGTTTACCAAATCAGAATGGGTACTAAAATGGTTGTTATTGCTAATTCATATGATTCAATCAGAGATCTTTGGATTAAAAATAGGAATGCGAATAATTCAAGGCCACTCTTATTTACTTTCCATAATGTTGTTTCAAAGACACAAGGCTTTACAATTGGTACAACACCATATGGTGATTCATATAAAAGAAAGAAGAAGATTGTTGCAACTGCATTAAACAAAGGAAATATTGAAAAATTCAATGATTTAATTTCAAGTGAATCAAATAACTTAATTAGAAGAATTGAAGTTCAAAGAAAAATTTTACAAAACTTCACTAAAAATCGATCAGGTAATTCTAATGAAGTTGATTTTAATCTTTTTCAATTATTTCAAGGTTTTGTTTTAAGAATAAGTCTTTTTATGACATATGGATATCTTGTAAAAGTTGAACATGATGATAAATGTAAATTGTTTGAAGAAATTACATTTGTGGAAAATAGAATTGTTAGACTTAGAGGCCATAGTTCAAACTTACAAGATTATTTGCCATTTTTAAGAAGTCTTCCACAGTTTCTTAGACTTAGGAATAATAAGAATGAAATGGCAAATAATCTTAGAGAACGGAGAGATGTTTATATGAATAAATTTATTAATGATTTTGAAAATAAATTTAAAAAGGGTGAAGATAATAAAGATACTATTGTAAGTAAAGTCTTTAATAATTCAAAAGATTTTCCATACGTTAATGATGACGAATTAAAATCTATTTGTTTAACAATGGTTAGTGCAGGTTTAGATAATACACCATTGATTTTAAATCATATATTAGGTCATTTATCACAACCAACTTATGGTAAACAAATTCAACAAATAGCTTTAAATGAAATTCTAAAGTTTTATAATAATGATTTAAATTTAGCTTATTATGATTGTTGTTTTAATGGTAATGTTAATAAGATTGATTATATTGATGCACTTATCAAAGAAGGTTTAAGGTATTTTTCAGTCTTACCAACAAGTTTAGCAAGATCAACTACTAAGAACATTATATATAAAGATGTTTTGATACCAAAAGGTACTATTATGTTTATGAACACATTTGCTGCTAATCACGATTCTAAATATTTTAGTAATCCATATTTCTTTGAACCAATGCGATATTTAGATTCAGAATTAAAATCTACAACAGCAGCTTCAAATAATCCAGATGATAATAATATTTCAAATTTTTCATTTGGTGTTGGTACAAGAATGTGTTCAGGTTTATATTTAGCATTAAAGGAAATTTATGTGTCTTTAATTAGAATGATTATTCTATATGAAATTAATGAACCAAAAGATCCAACTAAATTAATGGAATTAAACCCATTTAAATTAAATGAAGTACCAGATTCAGTTGCGATTGAACCAAAAGAATTTAAATTTAGTTTGAAGATTAGAGATGAAGAATTATTCTCTAAATTAGTTTATGGTATTGATACTTTTTCCACAAATGGTGTTATCTATAAACCTGATTTCACTATAGAACAAAGACTATAGAATCGTTTTTAATTGATTACTATAGATTTGTACATAGTATATATTTATTATTTTCTCTCCTTTTTGGAAAATATTTGTAGTTTTAACATGGATAGATAGCTAACATATTGGGATATAGATTATATTACTTGGATTATAAACTTAATTTGATGAAAGACTATTAAATTTGAACAGTTAATCAAAAGAAATTTTGGAATTTTTTAATAAATTCACATATAAGATGTGATGATCTGAATTCATCAAAAGTTTGAAATGAAGTAGATGACGTATGAATGGTTCTTAAATTGTTTTAATTGATCAAATAAATTAATTGGAGAATAAAAAAATTCAAGTAAATATAAATCTTTTAAAATTAAATTATAATCAAATAAAGAAATTGAATTCTTAGAACAATTTATTAAAGATCAAATTCTTTGGATAATTAAAACGATTTGATAATAAATATTTAATTGAAAGTTTACCAATTTGATGAAATATTAGTTTTATTATTGATTAAATCATTATTTATTGGATAGTTATTGAACATCGAAGAATTTTTTGAAGTTAAGAAATCAAATTCAATTAGGATTTTAATATCATTATCAATATTATTCAAAAAACTATTAAATTTCTTTAAAATGAAAGGCTAAACAATATTTTTTTTAAGATCTAGATTTAAATGATAATTTAATTTTAATTGTTGAATCAGTTTTATAACTTTTGATCTTAACTATTTTTAATATCTTTTACAATTGAATATTTGAATAAATCTTGCCAAAGATTAAAAATCACAATTTCTAATTGATCTTTATAACTTTCTATAAACTCGAATCAAATTGAGGACAGATTAAAACACCAACATTAATAATAGTTTCAGCTATATCAGTTTTATTCGAAACCAATAAATCTGAACGAATACTACTCTTTTGAAAAAATTTAACTTGACCAGCATTCAATTGAGTCATATATTAAAAATCTATCTAGGGAATCAAAGGATGCTGTTTTTCTTTGCCATTAAAACTAAGACTATCCAATTCAAATTGTAAATTAGTTAGCTAATTAATTAGGAATAAATTTTTTTGGAAATCTTATATCTGTCTTTCAAAAGCAAGAACTTCAAAGCCATCTAAAACTTATAAAATGTTCAGAATCTTAACTGGCCAAATTAACAGAACAAATAAATCAATCAACTTTAAGGTTTCATTTATTAAAAGAAACAAATTTTGGACCTTTTTTTGTTTAATTTTAAATATTTAAAAAGTGGAAAATTTATGAAAATCAATAATTGGGCGATATGATATAAATAAAAGTGGCTACACAATAGTTTATTTATTTTATTTTATTTTATTTTATTTTTTATTTTTTTTTTTTTTTTTTTGTTGTTGATTTTTTTTTATAGAGAAAAGAATTATGATTAAATTAAAATATTTGTATATGATTTTGAGAGGTTGTTTATTAGAAAAAGAAAGCAAATAGACATGTTTAGTATACTCAATTTATCACATATTTTCATATACGTTCTACTAAGCATCAGTGTGAATGCATTAGCAACAGTGAAAGGACAAATAGATATTCAAACTGAAATAACAGTAACAGATATAGCACACACATATTTAGAGTTAAAACAAGTTTTGAATAGTACAGATATAGTACCAATTAAGAGAAATACATTTATAAATACTAATGGTACTTTTCAATTTATTGATATTCCAATTGGTGAATATTTATTAAGTGTTGAATCAATTGATTATAATTTAAATCCAAAGAAAATAAAAATAATAGTTTCAGATATTTTAAATGATGATGAAATTAAAGAAGAAAGAACAAATAACTATGAAATCAAATATTATGCCGTTAATCCAACTATTGTTTGGTCAGATTTATTAGTTGAATTATCATATCCAATTTTAATTCAATTAAACAATAAAACCCCATATAAAGAATATTTACAGAATAGAAAGAAGAGTATTTTAGAAGAAGGACCAATAGCTACAATTATTAAAAACCCATTATATCTATTTGGTGCCATTGTCACGATATTAGCAGTTTCTTTCCCATATATAATTGAAAAGATTGATCCAGAAGCAGCAGCTATGATGAAGGCCAAAAAGTCACGTGGTGGTAACAATGATAGTAGTAGTAGTAGTGATGAGAGCAGTGATGAAGAAGAGCAAGGACAAGGCACACAATTAGACAGCACCAGACTAGCTCTAAAGACAGCAGACGATCTCAGCAACTTCAACATGGGAGAGATGATTGCAAATTACAGAAAGGGAGGATCAGCATTTTGAGCAATTCTTTCTTTATGATATTTTAATGAAGTTTAAAAAAGAAGTAGGGATAATGAAAGAAATCTGGTTCAATTAAACAATGTTCTACATAACGATACTCTTCAACTCTTCAACTCTTCAACCTTAAATTATTCAATTACTTTAAAAAAAAATTTCAACAAACTCAAAAAATTGATGCACATGATTTTTTAAATTTTTTTTTAAGCAGTGGAGGCTTTCTAAAATAAAATTAAAATTAAAATTAAAATTAAAATAAAATTAAAATAAACAAATATTCTCTTTTTACTTAATTTCTTTAGTTCTCTATACGTTCTCTGTGTTTAGTGTTCTATTCACTCACTCTCTCACTCTTTTGCCAACCATGTTTGCATACTTCCTACTCTCATTGATACCTCCCATATCGTTCAAAATCATTCTCCTATGTTTAACTTGGTATTTAACATCATCAATATCGTCACAGATAACAAAACAAATTTTAACTGATTTCCCTTTCCCTTTAGCATTAGGTGAATTCCAATTCTTATTAGTTAGTACTCTATGTTTTTTCACAATTAATATATTGTCATTATTAAACCCAGATTTTATAAATGATTTATTTCCAATAGGTACAATACCAGATTTTAAATCAATTAACATTAATAAAATTAACAATAATTCTTTAAAAAATTTTAAATCATCATCATCATTATTATTATTATTCTTTAATGTTATTCAAAAACCAACAAAACATTTGATTTTAACAGTATTACCATTAGGTTGTTTTCAATTTTTAGGTAAATTATTTAGTCATAGTGCAACAGCTCTTGTTCCAATATCAACAGTAGCTAGTATAAAAACTTTATCACCTTTATTTTTAGTTTTAACTTATAGAATTGTTTATAAAGTGAAATTTAAAATTGTTACTTATTTATCATTAATACCTTTAATATTAGGTATTTTTTTAATTGTTTTAAGTGATTCAACAAAAATTAAAAATTCTTCATTAATTTCAGCAGGTTCTGAATTAAATTCAAATAATAATAATATTAATACTGTTGATAATTTATTAGATCAAAATTCAAATAATAATAATAATAATAATAATAATCATTTATATACTGGTATTATTTATGCTGTTTTATCATTATTTGTATTTGTTGCTCAAAATATTTATGGTAAAACTGTTTTTACATTTAATAAAAATAAAAATTCAAATTTAAAATTAAATCATTCAGAATTAGCTTTAGGTATAAGTAATGAAAATGAAAATGATGATCAAGATCATGATCTTAATTCTTGTTTTAAAAATGAAAAAATTTTAAATAATAAATCAGAAAGTATATTAGCTTTATATGATTTAAATAATAGAGAAAAAATTTTAAATCAAAAAAAATTATATTCATCATATAATAAAAAAATTAATAAATCAAATTTAAAAACATTATCAAAAATTTCAAATTTATTTTTAAATTATAATTTAACAAATAATATTGATAATAATAATGATATTGATATTGTTGATATTAAATATGATAAATTAACATTATTATTATATTGTTCAATAATTGGATTTTGTTTATCATTACCATGGTTTATATTTATTGAATTACCTTATATATTAAAATTTGATACAAAGAATAATTTTAATGATAATTTAGATGAATATTTAATTAAAATACCTTGGAAATTATTATTTATTAATGGTATTTCACATTTTTTACAATCTTTATTAGCTTTTAATTTATTAGGTTCATTATCAGCTGTTAGTTATTCAATAGCTAGTATGATGAAAAAAATTATTATAATTATTATTAGTATGATTTTAGTTAATAAATCTAATATTATTAATGATAATTCAAAAACAATTTTATCAAATTTTAATAATCTTCAAATTATTGGTGTTATATTAACAAGTATTGGTCTTTATTCATATGATAGATGGAGTACAAAATCATAGAATATATATGAGATTAAAAAGTTTTTAAGATTTTAAGTGTTAATTTATTATTTCATAATTTTCAAATTTTTTATTAAATTCTTTTAAATATTGAAAATAGTAATAGTAATAGTAATAGTAATAGTAAATAGTATTTGTCCTATTTGTCCAAAAAAAATTTGTCTCTATATAGATATTATATTATAAAAATTTTCCGTTTATTATTTTGGGTGTTTTTTATCTTTCTTTCTTTAATAAATAATTTTTTTTTCTTTTGTAATTGATAATATGAGAATTGAGAAAGTAAGTAAAGTGTATAGTAACTGTAGTAGTAGTAGTAGTAGTAGTAGTAGTATTGTTGTAAAACATTACAACATTTCACCACCATACATAACCACATAATACAAAGTAAAGGTTTAGTTTAATTTAATTTAATTTAGTTATCAGGTACAAATTATTTCTTTTTCCTAATTGAGTTTTTTTTAAAATTTCTATTTTAGAAAGATTTACAAATTTAACAAATATTCAAATCCCATATGGTTATAATTAAAGAAATTTTATTTTTTTTTAATACCTCCTTTTTTTTTTTTTTTTTATCTCTTTTACTTTTTACTTTTATATTGTTGTTCATTTATGCTTCTATTCTAATTTCTAATAGTGTGGTAATTGGATTGAACCTTTTATTATTCTTTAAAATAAAAAAATAAAAAAATAAAAAAAAAATTCTCTTTAAACAACCATCATCATACTTGATATTGATGATTCCATGCTTCTTCTAAGTATAGTATACCCTTGTTATCTTGCTCTTCATTATTCAATATTGCAATCTACAGTTGGATTGTAAAGCCTTTTTTTTACACCAACATTCTTTGAAAATTGGTTAATTAATTAAAAAAAAAAAATTTTTTCCACACACTTCTTCACTTCTCAAGTAAAAATATTCAAAGGTTTGTACCTAGCTACCTGATGAGGTTGTGTGAAATGTCGAAATGTCTCTTTAAATCGATTATCCTCATTTTGTTTGTAACCTGTATCTCAACATCAAAGTGTCTTTCTCTGTCTTTGTTTCATTGGACTTAGGTATCAATTTAAATATAAAAGATATCTTTACACCCACTCTTACTATACACATTCAATTCAATTCAATTCAATTGCCTCTATAGAACTTTAGAGTGAGTCTGAGAGATAGAATAAACGAATTTAATTTTGAAGAAAGAATGGTTTAATTAAAAATGAGGTTTTATTAAACAAGAAATTTTTCGCTATTACAGCAACCAACCAACCAATCATCTTTTATTATTCTAAATCTTTTAAAAAAAATTACTTATGTCATGTGTAAATGGTGTTAATATCTTAAAGCAGTAACTGTAATCTTCAATCTAGATAAAGTTGAGATGTATGTAAGTTCATTACTATCTTATTGTTGACCTTCGTAACAGGCATTCTTTCTACATTTAATCAATACTGTTGTTTGATTGTTGAATGTTGAATGTTGCTATAGGATAAATAGTTTTAGAAAGAACAAGAACCACATATAGTACAACAATTATGTTATCGTTTGCTAATGCTCAATTAATATTTGAATTAATCATAAAAAAAAAATTTTTCTTTTTTTTTTCAAAGGAGACATAATGTAAATCTTTAGTT
>JAJMKZ010000454.1:0-22105 GCA_030564005.1 Ruyongia tratensis | reverse complement strand
TAGGTTTTGTAACTTTATTGGGCGTTATTATATTACTTGTTATACCTCTTTGTTTTAATCTATCTAACGCCTTCCTTCTATTTTCTTCCTTTTTGTAAAATCTTTTGTTAGTACAAATGTTAATTTTACATTATTTATAGAAACTATTTGGACTTACTATTCTAGCCTGTTGCTCAGGTGTTAAAGCCATGACTATTTGTAATTTAAACTTGTTTCTCTTAAATAAATTGGTCTAAATTGAAAAAGAGTTAGATAGATGACTTTCTATAAAAAAAAAAAAAAAATACTTGAAATTTAATTAAGAGGAATTACATAAGAAATTACATAATCCTAACATTTTAAAATATTTCACAAATTTTAATTTATTTATTAAGTTGAACTATTATATTTCTTCTTATACTTCAGTATATCTGCATCATCATCAATACCCTGATTCATATCCAATTTATTCAGTCTATAACTAATATCATTGTCTTTATATTTATCATTATTATTATTATTATTATTATTTCTTAAAATATTATTTTCATTATCTAAATTTATTTTTGAAATTGGTGAATTTGTTGATCTAAATTCATTTAAATCTTTATTTGGATATTTCTTATCAAAATAATCTAATGTGTCATCATTAATTTCTTTCTTAACTTTACCATAATCTTTTTTCTTTCTATCAAAATCAAAACTTAAATCTAAATCAATATTATTATTGTTAGTTTCATATTTTAATAACTTTTTTTCTAAATTTGATATAATTTCTTTATAATTATCAATTTTATCATTAAAAATTTCATTATCATCATTTAATTTACTCTCTAAAACATAAATTTTTTGATTTAATTTAAATTTTTCATTATTAAAATTTTCATCATTTTCAATAATTTTATTTTCTAAATAATTAATCTTTCTTCTTAATGTTCCTTCAAAATTTTTAAAATTTGTTAAATTTGATTTTAATTCAATTGTTAAATCATCATTTGATTTTAATTTATCATCTTTTAAATTTAATTTTAAATTTAATTCATTTATCTGTAATTTAAGATTTTCATTTTTAAATTCTAAATCTTTATTTTTTTGTTTTAATTCTCTATATTTACCAACAAATTCATAAAATGTATCATATAATTTTTTACTTTTTTTAATTTCTCTCATTAATTCTAATTTAACTTCTTCAAATTTCATTTCCCATTCATGTTCTTTATTCTTCAATATATTATCATTACTATTATTATTATTATTATTATTATTATTATATACATTTTTGGAATCATTAATAAAATTTAAATTTGATTTTAAATTTGATATTTCATTATTATTTTCATTTATAAGGTTTATTAATTCTTTATATTCTTTAAAATCAAATTCATTATTTGTTTTATTATTGGTAGTATTGATATTTTTAATTGAAGAATTTTTTAAAGTATTTGATTTTGCAATTTTAAAATTTTTCTTTGTTGCTGAACTTAATAATGGAGATGAAGAATTTATATTGTTATTGTTATTGTTATTGTTAGTGCTATTGTCATTGCTTCGATTATAAGTGTTGGTTGATACATATGGACTTGGGAATTTACCTGGGAATGCTTTTGGTAATCCACTCTTACCATAGCTTTCATTTCTTAAAAATTCTTGAGTATTATATCTTGCAGTTGGAGTTTTATTTAATCTTAATGGAGAATATATATTTGAAGTATAATCATTTTTATTTGGATTATTTTTATTAATGAAAGTTGAATTAAGATTGAATTGAGTATTTGATTTTGTTTCATCTAAATCATCAGGTAATAAATCATTTTCTCTATAATAACGTTTTAAATTATGAATTGAACCATCTTCATCAACAAATCTTTTTGAGTACAGATCACTTGAAGATTTATTTCTTTTAAAGTAATAACTATCATTATTATTATTATTATTGTTATTATTATTTGAAGTATTATTTGTTGCAAAATCAGTATTAAATCTTTGAGTTGAATCATTTAATAAAGAATCATCATAGAATCTTCCATATGAGAATTGATTTATCTGTGCTTGTTGTTGTTGTTGTTGTTGTTGTTGTTGTTGTTGTTGTTTTTGTTTAAGATATTTAGATGAAGGTGTTTCTTTAGCAAACATTGCATCTTTGACCCAAGAGAATATATTTTTTGTTTGATCATTATCTTTGTTATTATCGTTATCTAGGTGTTTGTTAGTTTTCAAAACACAGTTTTATAAATAATGAATTAAGATGAAAAGTGAAGGCATAAAGAGAAATGAACATACCTAGAGACAGATGATCATTGTCACCCCTGCTGTAGCTACTGCCCCATATCATCTTAACAGTTAGATCCTAACTTAAAGAGTACAATAGATATCAATATAATTAACTTTTTTGTAAACATTGGTTTCATATTAATTAAATTTTGGTGTTTGATGTGTTCACGTGACTTCCAGAAAAAAATATCACGTGATAAAAATTATCTTCAAAAAAAAAAAAACAGATTACGTAATTTTTTTTTCAATTTTATCTTTTTTTTTAAAAAACATCACCAAAAATCTATTAAATTTAATTTATTTCAATTCAAATTGTGATAGTTATTTAGTTTTGTGTGAGTGATGTTACTGTAGAACCTAACCATCTCTCTCTCTCTCGAAGCCTGATCTCAGATCAACAAAGAACAAACCTTATCGATTATCACACATAACACAACAATCATCTCCTTCTCACTTCATTTTAAAGATCAACCCCCTTCCACTATTCTTTTTTGGTATGTAAATCACACTACAACAATTTGGTTTCAAACCTCTTTAAGTTGGTGTAAAATAGGTCAAAAAGTTCTGAAATTTGATGGTTTGATACTTCTCAATCTCTACTATCTATATATCTAATTACATTCTATATATCTCTACAATCCACCTCACAATCCTTAAATTTATACCATTAATACTAGCATTTTTGAACCTTTGAAAAAAAAAAAATAATAACAAACGCGAATTTTTTTTACAAAACAAAAGTAAACAAAAATAAACAAACAAACAAACAAAAAAATGCAACAAAACAAACAAATCGAAAGGTCTGAGAACTCTTTGAGCTGAACTGTTGCTTTTTGTATGGAGAAAATTTGCTTATTGGTATTTGTTTTTTTTTTTTTTTTTTTATCAATTAACCCTTTCAATATTAAAATATTTAGAGTTCAAACCTTTGGACATAATCCCTTTCAGTTAAATAAATAAATTCAAAAGGGTGCCTTGTTATATATTTATATAAATAATTCTTGCTTTGCACATATTCTCTTTCCACTCATACTTCCTATTCTTCATAGTTTAACAACATATTCTTCAGGTGGTAGATTATTACTCTAATACTCACTTATATTCATTCTTTAACATTTTAGGCCATTAATAACTTAATTAATTCACATTCATTACATTCAAAAATAATCTCAACATTCTTTAGAAATTTAAAAAGTTGTTAACTTACCACACAAACATACATTCCTTAAAATACATATATTACAAAAATGTCATTAGGTTTAAAAGTTCAAGCTACTCAAAAACCTTACTCTTATTCATTATCAACAAATGAATTATTAGCTCATAAAATTCAATTAGATGATTATAGAGAAGAAATCTCTAAATCTTTAAACACTTTAGCTAATGTTTATAAACCTGATTATAATTTAATTAAACAACAACCTGAATTAAACTTTAATATTAGATCTTTATTAATCAATTTTATTTTAAAAGTTTCAATTAAAACAAAAGTTACAAATGGTATATTTTATCAAGCTATTAGATTATTTGATAGATATTGTTCTAAAAGAATTGTTTTGAAAGAACAAGCTCAATTAGTTATTTCAACTTGTCTTTGGTTGAGTGCTAAAACTTATGGTGGTTGTAATCATATTATAAATAATTCAAATATTCCAACTGGTGGTAGATTTGATGGTCCAAATCCAAGAGCAAGAATTCCAAGATTATCAGAATTAGTTCAATTTTGTAATTTTGATGGTAAACCAAAAGAATTATTATATGATGAAGGTATGTTTATTCAAATGGAAAAACATATTTTAGAAACTCTTAATTGGGAAATTTCTGAACCACAATTGAATAATTGGTTATTAAATTTTTATGAAAATAATTATATTCAATTTCAAAATCAAATTAATATTAATAAAGATAATGATCCATCAAATATTGATTTAAAAAATTCTTTAATATTAATTCATTTAAAAAGATTTCTATCAGAAATTTCTTTATTTGAAATTAAATTAATTGAATTACATCCATCACAATTAACTCAAATTATTCATTATATTATTAATTCACAAATTTTAAATTCAAAATTAAATTTAAATTCAGAAATTATTCAACCATCAAATTTAAAATTAAATTTAACTCAATTAAATACTTTTTCAAATTTATTAATTAATAAAGTTTTAAATTTTAATGATAAATTTTTATTAAATTATTATTTCCAATTTGATGGTATTAAACAATTCTATAACAACTTATCATTATCAAACGTTTCTTTATCATCACCATCAACTCCAGTTTCAATGAATTCTTCATCACTTTATACCCCATCAAATGCTTCTTCAACTTCAACAGTTAAAAATTCTATAATACCTTCTTCAATTTCTTCTATAACACCTCCACATTTCAACTTAAAAAATCTTTACAATTTACCAATACCATCACCATGTTCATCAACTTCTACACTTGTCAATAATTCTCCAATTAATTCCCCATTAGATTTTAAATTCTATCCAACTCCTCCAAATTCAAGAAAAACAAGTACAATTGATATTAATAATAGTATAAAACCAATGAAATCATCAAGTTTGGTTATGCCAATAACGACATCTGATTAAAATTTGAAATGAGTTTTTCTTTGTTATGTTTTCTTTCACCCCCCCCCCCAATATTTTAATATTTAATAGCTTCTATAATCTAATGAACTTTTATGATTACAAATTGATTTTGTTAATTTAAAAAATACTAATAAAATTACTGTTTCCCCATACATGTAAAATATTAAACTATTAAACTATTTCTCTATATATAACTACTGCTTTCAATTGTTCCAGTTCCACTACTACTACTACCTCTTATAATTGATTGAATCTTTTTATTTATAGAATCTGTTGAACGAATCAAATTAGCAATATTCAAAATTTTAAAAATTCTTTCATAACTTGAATTAACAACATTTAAATCAAATAACGATAATGGTTTAGTCTTTGAATATAAATACTTTAATATATTATCATAATTATTAACATTAGCATCGTCTTTATGGAGTAAAAGTTCTTTGATATCGATCTTATCTAAAGAAGAATATTTCATATTTAACAAATATGTATATCCTTCAAATGATTTTTCATTATTTGATCTTGAAACTTTTAACCTTATTAAATCATGATTAATCGTTTTTGTTAAATCCTTTAAAATTTCATCATTATATAGTTTTTTATTGTTTTCATTATCAATAAACTTAAATTCATCAAAATTTTTATCAATATTTAAAAATTCTATTAAATAATTGAAGTTCCATAATTTTGTATCATCATAATTATATTTCTTTTCTCTTATCTTTAAATTTTTATAGATAATTTGTGATAATTTATAAATAAATTTATTATCATTATTCTCGTTAAAATAAATAATTGAAACATTACTACCATTCAATGTACTCTCACTTAATACTGAAGTTTCTTCCAATATGATATCTTTATTCATAAAATCATGATTCTTTTCAAAAAATTTATCAAAGGTAAACGTTTGATCTTTTATAGTTGAATCATTTAATTTTGAAAGTGTAATAGTTCTCTTACTTAAATCATGTTGGTTTATATTAATACTAAAATTATTTGTGGTAGATTGTAGTTCATCAACCTTAATATAAACCCTTAGTTTATTATTTAATTCTTCAATTGAATTTTCAATTCTTCTTCTTAATTTTTCCTGTTTTGAAAATTTATTAAATGATTCATCATAAATTGAATTAATTTCTTTTGACTCTTTTGAAATTAGATTGAACTTTTTAAGTTTTGATTCTTTGATCTTTAAAACTTCATTAATTTCATTATTTAATTCATCAATTTCTCTTTGTTTTATTATTTGTATTGAATTTTTTTCATCTTCTAATTTAATAATCAGTTCATCCTTTAATTTCTTCATATCAATTAAGTCTTGTTTTATCTTATCAATTTCATTAGATATTTCTTCAGATCTTTTTTGTTTATTTGAAAAGTTATTGAATAAATCTTCACATAACTTTGCGTGATCTTTACCATAATTTTCTAATTCAACTTGTAAATCTTTTTCAAAACTTTTTAATTTTGCCTCATTCTTAATCTTAATTTCATTATATTTAATCTTAATTAACTTAAGTTCATCAGTAAGGTTATTGATTTCATCATTTAAAATTATATGTTGTTTTGTATCTTTAGTACTCTTTTCTTCATAATCTTGTGATAATTCTAATTCTAATTCATCCATTTTCTTTCTTAACTGAATACTCTTTTCTTGAATTTTAATATTTGCAATTTGTTCTTCATTTAATCTTTTTTTAGAATTATTTGTTTCTAAAGAGTTAATTTTTGCATTAAGATCAATCAATTTAATATCTAAATCATCAATTATTTTTTTTGATTCATTGGTACTTAAATTAATAGCTTTAGAATTCTCTTTCAAATCAAAAATTTCTTTCTTTACTTCAACTATACTCTCTTCAGCTTCTTTTAAGAATTGTTCTTGTTTCTCTATCATTTCAGACCATTTTGATGATACTAAAGCATTGTCTTTACCAGGAACTGGTATACTAGTACTATTAACGTTATTATTTTTCAGAGAAAATTTTCTAGTAGTTGTTTTTGAAATTGTAGATGGTCTAGCTATGCTTCTTCTTTTGGAGTAATCCAGTTTTCTAGATACAGAGTCCAATGAGACAGACATTTCAGTTTGATTTTCTTTGTCTATATCTTCACCTAATTTTGATATCTTTTGGTCACGATTTGAGAAAGATGGTGAATTTATTGTCTTTTCAGTTAGATCCGATAATACTTTTCTATTCTTTATTGGAGGAGAATTATTAGTATACCTTGATTTTGAAATGGGTAGTTTTGACATGATTTTTATTTAGATTGTAGCTGAGTTGAGTTATAGTAGAAACTGATGTATCTTTGTTGTTGTTTTATGTTTGTTTTATATAATGCAAGTAATAAAAAAAAAAAAAAAAATTGGGGCAAACTGCAAATTGAGGATACTATAGTTCAAGTGTAGAGTTAATATATGATGTAGTAAATGTTCTGGTGACACTTAAACCCTGGATATATGTTGTCAATGAAGGTGAACTTTCAATATAATTAATTGTCTTTTGTTTTGTTTTGTTTTGTTTTGTTTTGTTTACATTTTTGCCTCTATTATTTCTTATTGACACAGAATTCAACTTCTGCCAAATTACGAGATTCGAAATATCTATAGCTAACGAAAATATTCGATAGTTTTTATTAAATGTGAGCTGAAGAGTTGAACAAAGTTAAATAGTATGTTGATAAGTTTGTAGGGGTTATACTTCATCTCTTATGAACTCTTATACACGATATTTTAGGTTTTTTTCAGTGGAGGTATGAGATTCCTTTTCGGCCTTCTTATCGGTCATTACAAATTAGTCATAAATATGTACAAACATTTGATTTAATTAATTACAAAAACCAAAATTAAATAATCTGATTTGAAAAGTGTATAGATGAATGCTTATAATGCTATATGTAAATGTGAATTTGATTAGTCTTTCTTGGTATTTTTTTTTGTGGTTTCAATGCCTTCACTGCTTCAAAATTACTTTAAATTTTTTTTTTTTTGAACTTGAATGAATATTATAGTTTAACGTTGTAGATATAATTAAAAGCAGAGAACTTTTTTTCTGTGAGTATTAATGGTATATGTATTTAATAATTACTCTCTTTTTCTTTCATCAACTGAAGTCGGATGATGATAAATTACGAGTCATTGCTGGTAATGCTACTCTAATTCCATCTAATTCTTTTGTCATTTTAATACAACAACCTAACCTTGAAGTCTCTGTTAAACCAAAGGCTAAATCTAACATATCATTTTCATCATCATCAGGTTCAGGTATTTCATCATAAAAATCAGGGTCAACGATAACATGACATGTTGAACAAGCACAAGAACCACCACAAGCACCTTCCATATCTAAATTATAATGTTGTGCAATATCTAGAATAGTATCACCCTCAGCAACTTCATATGTGAGTTGTTCACCTTCCTTAGTTATGAAAGTTATATGTAATTCTTCTCCTGGTTTAGGTTTATGTATATGTCCATGGTTGTTGATAAATGTATTCGTAAAGCTTCTAATTTGATTGGCTGACGAAAGAGATGGACTTATATTAGTTAAGGAAAATGCTGATATTTTGGAAGTACTATGAGCCATATGCCCTAGAGGTACTCGATGTCTTAATAAGTTTCTGAACATAGCTGATAACTGTTAATTATATTTTTTTTTTTTTGAGGAGTTAAAAGGATGAAGAGTAAATAGTTTATAGTTTATAACTTTTATTTTATAATTCATTATATTTTTCATCAGTTGAATCATTTTAATCATTTCAATTTTGGTGACCCGGAAATCGATTTTGAGAATTGAAAACCGACCGAAGGCAATAAATAAGGACAACAGGTTTAAAGTAGCTATCTTCAATCAATCATACTACTATAGGTGAACGGTGAACGGTGAATAGACAATGTCCTCAGATAAGTTATTAGACCCTGCCAACTCTGAATTGTTCAGCACCTATGAAGCTGATTTCCAAGTTTCTTATAATGAAGCACAACAAAAGTTATCACAAATAAGAGACTTAGATGGTGGTAAGTATTCTTAAAGACAATGATGTTATACTTATACTAACTATCTACCCTCCCTGTGTTTTTAGCTCCTCGTCGTGATGCTATGAAAGATGTTGAAAAAGCCACTGATGAATGTATGGAAATTGTAAGTAATGAGTTTACCAATACATCCCTAATAATCCCTTAATACTAACATTACATTCAAATTTAGCTTGATCAATTATCAATTGAGGTTCAAAACATTCAATCAGGTTCAAGATCCGCTTATAATTCAAAGTTAAGATCATATAGATCAGATGTTGAAAAATGTAAGAAGGAATTAAAGAAATTAATGGATGATGAAGATCGCCGTAAATTGTTTGGTAATAAAAATATGAATAAGGATGAACAACGTTCTCAATTATTACAATCAAATGCAATTCTAGAAAGAACTTCTGAAAGATTAAGAGATACTTCAAGAATTGCTGCTGAAACTGAACAAATTGGTAGTAATATAATGTTGGATTTACGTAGTCAAAGAGAACAATTAAATAATTCAAGAAATACATTATTTGAAGCTGATGGTTATGTTGATAAGAGTATTCAAACTTTAAAAAGTATGACTAGAAGATTAGCTGCTAACAAAATAATTACATATGCTATTATTGCAGTATTGATAATTCTAATCTTTTTAGTTATTGCTTCAAAATTTTGGTGATTTTAACCTCTTTTAATTTCAATCATTATTACTCCATCTCTATCTCATTTTTTCATGTCAAATTAATGGTTTTTTTGTATCTATATGTGTTCTTTCATTATTGCTTTTCATTCTCATCTTTATTCTTTTTCTATTACAATATTCATCGAAGAGTTTTTCCTATTATATAGCTTTTTTAATTTATACCACAACTAGTTTTTTTAAATAGAATAGTTATCAAATCGTATCACATTATTGACTGTAGATACTAAACAAAATAAGAAAACATAAGCAACATATGTAAGAAAAACTAGTAATGTACAAAAAGTCATTCCAAAAAATATTTCTATACCAAAAATTTAAATTTAGTGAAATATCTTTCTTTATATAGATATAGATATATATAATTATAACTTAAAACGATTCTAACTAATAATATAAAAAGAAAACAACAACATAGAGAAATCAAGAATGTGCTTCTAACTCATCACTTGAAATCAATTCATCATCCGAATCTTCATTTCCTGATCCTAGTGTAAATCTATTCATAGCATTTCTAATTTTATTAATAACATGTCTATCATGATGTTCATCAACACTAAATGCACCTCCATAATTAGTAAAATAACTGTTATCAATATGATCATCTTCATGTCTAATCTCTTTATTACTACTAAATCCGAATCTATCATTAGTTTCAACAGTAGATGTGGCTGAGATAGCATTGCTTATAGACGAAGTTCTTGATAATGGAGCACTTGGTAAAGATCTTGTCTTATCAATACTCATACTTAAAGCTTTCTTATCATCTTCACTTAATTCCAAAACATCAGCTGTTAAAGCAGCTAAATTTAATGCAGATTTTGTAGAACGACGTCTTTGTAATCTAGGACCTAATGAGAAATAACCATTGTTATGAATATCATTATTATCATCGTAATTGAAATCTAAAATACTTGGTGATTTCATCAATTTAATTTGGCTCTTAGATTTCAATGTAGTACCAGTATCTTGAATAAATTTAGCAACTAAACCTGTCCAACCACATTGATGTGAAGCACCTAAACCTCTACCAGTATCACCATCAAAGTATTCATAAAATGGAACATGTTCATAGAAGAATTCATCTTTACTTGAAATTATATCTTCACCATTACAAGCTCTTTGACCTGTATTTTCATCAAATGTGAATATTTTAATCAAACGATGTTGAATAACTTCAGCAACTTGAGCTAAATTCAAAAATGTACCAGAGCCTGTTGGACATTCAACTTTCAAACTTGGACCATAGTATAAAAAGAATCTTTGTAATGATTCCACTAATAAAAAATTGGTTGGGAACCAAATTGGACCTCTCCAATTAGAATTACCACCGAATAAACCTGAATCAGATTCACCAGAAAGATAAGTAATGTTATACTTTCTACCATCAACATCCATTTCAAATGGATTCTTTTCATGGAATTTAGATAATGATCTAATACCATATTCTGATAAGAATTCATCTTCATCTAACATTCTTTTTAAGATTGCAATTAATCTATCCTTATCAACTAAAGCCAATAACATTCTTTCACCAACACCCTTAGCTGACATACTGGCAATATTTCTATTAGCAACTTTTGATTTTTTAGCAACAAACCAGTCTAATCTCTTCTTGAAACTTGGAAATTTACTTAATAATGATGGTTCTAATGTTAATGAAGCATATAATGGAATCAAACCAACTAATGATCTAATAGGCAATTGTTTCTTATATCCTCCACCCCAATCAATGGCATCATAATAAAATTGATCTTCATCATTCCAAAGTGATTCTTCAGTAGCTTCTTTACTATCATCTTTAGCACCAGTAAAAGTCATAGCATCAGCAATCAATAAGAAATGTTCAAAAAATTTAGAAGCAATATCTTCATAAACAGATCTCTTTTTAGCTAATTCTAGAGCAATATTTAACATTTGTAAACTAAAGAAAGCCATCCAACCAGTTGAGTCTGCTTGTTCCAATCTACCACCAGTTGGTAAAGGTTCAGATCTATTAAAAATACCAATATTATCTAAACCTAAGAAACCACCTTCAAAAACATTTTTACCTTCAAAATCTTTTCTATTAACCCACCATGTAAAATTTAACAATAATTTTTGGAAAACTCTTTCTAAGAAATCATCATCTGATCTACCATACATTTTTCTTTCTAACTTATAAACTCTATAAGTAGCCCAAGCATGAACAGGAGGATTAACATCACTAAAATTCCATTCATAAGCGGGAATTTGACCATTTGGATGCATATACCATTCTCTTGTTAAAAGATCTAATTGCCTTTTAGCAAAATCTGGATCAATCATTGAAATTGGAATACAATGGAAAGCTGTATCCCAAGAAGCAAAGAAATTATATTCCCATTTATCAGGTAATGATAAAATATCATTAATGTACATATGTTTCCATTCTTTATTTCTGCCGTTTGCTCTATTAAGAGAAGGTTTGGGTTCAATTGGATCACCATGATACCATTCTTCTTGAATAAAATGATAGAATTGCTTTGTCCATAAAAGACCTGCAAAAGCTTGTCTTTGAATAGCTCTTAATTCATCAGAGATTGGTAATGGGGTAATTCTTAAATAAAATTGATCAGCTTCAGTTTCACGACGATTGAATACTTGATCAAAATATTCTTCATCTAAGAAAAGAGTTTGTGAATTTTTTGTGAATTTATAACGAAGAGTAACATAATCACCTGGAGGAACACCGCCCTCTTCATCAAAAGAGAATAATGCAGCAGCTTTTGTACCTTTATTATCTGGATTAATTGCAGTAATTTCATCATTTACAACATAATCATGGAAAGCATCTTTACAATATTCAGCTTTGTTTTCAACATTATATAATTTTTTAAGATTTGTTTCATTATCAGTGAATAAGAATTGAGGTTCAACATCAGGATGATGTTCTGTTAAACCTGGTGATGGTGCAAAGATAACGTTTCTTTTTCCGAATTTTTTATGATTGACTTGAATGGTATTTTCATTTAATTCTGATAATTCTGGTTTATAAGGATCTTTACCCCAAGACCAAGTATTTCTATAGAAAATTTGTGGCAATAAATGTAATGGAGCTGGTTTATCAGATCTATTATGAGCAGTAATTCTGAATAACAATTCTTCATCATCCTCTTTAGCCATTTCAAAAACAATATCAAAGTATTCATTTTTATCAAGTAATCCGGTGTCAATTAATTCATATTCACGTTCGGTTCTAGATCTTTCACCATTAATTTTCTTCAATTCTTCATAAGGAAATTTATTTTGTGGATACTTGTATAAATATTTCATATATGAATGAGTAGGAGTATTATCAAGATAATAATAAATTTCTTTAACATCTTCACCATGATTACCTTGTGGGCCTGTTAAACCATACATTTTTTCTTTCAAAATATCATCTTTACCATTCCACATTGCTAAAGAGAAACATAACAGTTGATGGTTATCGGAAACACCAGCAATACCATCTTCACCCCATCTATATGTTCTTGATCTACTGTCATCAAAAGAGAAACTATCCCAAGCATTACCATCATGTGAGTAATCTTCTCTAACAACACCCTGTTATTATTTTTGACACATTTAAAGTTAGTAAATTGAAGGTAAAAATAACGTTATAAATGGAAGAATTTAAATCAACTGAACAATAAAATCAATAATTGATAATTTGGGAAATTTTCATAATTTCAATTATTAATCAAATAAACTTACCCATTGACGTTCACTTAAATAAGGACCCCATCGCCTCCAGTATTTCTCTTTAGATCTTTCTTCATCCAATCTTCTCTCTTCTGCAGTAATCCCAGCTAAGTCAGCGGTACTCTGATTACGTTTAACCATTGTTCTTAAGAGAAGTTTTTATGATGTTTTAAGACCTTAAAGTTGGATTTCTAGTGGTTGTTTGAACTAATAACGAAAATCCTTTAATTTTGAAGATAGGAAAAACTTCAAAAAGTTCGTTAATTTTTTTTTTTTTTTTTTTTTTTTTTTTTTTTTTTTTTTTTTTTTTTTTCTCCTGTAATTTGCTTTTGGGGTATTTTAGGAAACGAAGCAGCAAAGAAAAAAAAAAAAACCAGCATAGAATGTTCCATATTTGGAGTTTTTTAGAAGGTTATGATAAGCTGGTATAGAATTTAATCTTGAACATAGATTATTTATATCAATAATAAATTGATTTCGGAGTATAAGGTAGATTTCAAATTATTGAAGTGCAACAGCTACTACAAAGAAACGGTTCGAAATTTAGTAGTAGAGGTAATTAATTAAGAAATAATAATTGAAATATTAAAAAAATATATTATTGATTAACCCAACCTATTCCATAGGGATGATAAACATATTTATAAAAGCAATAAAAAGATTTAAGATAAAAAAGATAAGGAAAAGAATTGAAATTAGTAAAGAAGAAAAGTGAAAATTATGCCATAACATTAAAGTAAAGACCAAGCTTTAGATTTAATCATAAAAAGGGTATTATGAATAAGACTTAGATTAATGATGAAGTGTCAAAACTCCAGAAATCAGTTAAGTTACCACCAGCACCGTTATAGATTAATAAGTTTGGAGTACCATCATCTGGAATATCTTTTAAGACATTTTTAGTTGAGTATTCAATAATCTTCTTCTTTAATTGAGCTGGTGTAACTGAAGTAGCAAATTCTGAATCAGTTGGTAATAAACCTAAGTAATAAGTTAATAAACCAGCAACATGTGGTGAAGCCATTGAAGTACCTGATAAAGTAGCAGTAGCTGAAGTAGAACCAATGTAAGTACTTAAGATATTTAAACCTGGAGCAAAAATATCAACACATTTACCATAGTTAGAAAAGTAAGCTCTATCATCTGAAACAGTTGAAGCACCAACAGTGATAGCCTTTTCAGCAGCAGCTGGAGAGTAGTTACAAGCATCAGCATTGTCATTACCGGCAGCAACAGCGAAATGTAAACCTGATGAAACCGCAGCATTAACGGCCAGGTCTAAAGCTGGTGATTTACCACCACCTAATGACATGTTAGCAGTAGAACCCTTGAAACCTTTCTTCTTAGATTCAGCCATGTGAGCTTTAGCAGCATATTCAACACCTTTAACAACATCACTCATGGTACCTGAACCATTTGATCTCAAAACTTTAACAGCAACAACATCAGCATTCTTAGCAACACCATAAGTCTTTGAAGCAATAGTACCAGCACAATGAGTACCGTGACCATTACCATCAATATCTTCATCATTTAATGGGACAGTGTTACCCCATGAAGCTCTACCTTCAAATTCAGTATGTTTAACATTGATACCAGTATCAATAACGTATGAAGTGACACCTTTACCAGCGACATCATCGTATAAGTATTTGTTGAAAGAGCCTAAAGTCAATGGTTCACGGTGTGAAATACGTGATAAACCCCATGGAGCGCCATTTTGAACGTCAAATCCATTGGTGAAAACTAATTGATCAGCTTCAATAGATTTAATTAAAGGACTTTTCTTTAATAATTCAACAGCTTCTGGTAAGAAATAACCAAAGTAACCCTTGAAAGAATCACCAATGTTAAAAGTATCTAAAATACCACCTAAAATACTTGAAGCATCGACATCAGCACCTGAGGCTTCAGCAAAAATAACTTGTTGAGCATTGATCCAAGTTTGATGTAATTGAATTTCTTCTGGAGTAACGTTTTCTCTAAATGTAATTATATACTTGTTCTTAATTGTATTTTCAGTGTTAACAATGAATTCAGGTAAAGTATTTTCAGTTAATTTAGCAGAAATTGTGTTGGCAATTGAGGCAACTTCTTCTGATAAACCTGATAACTTTGAAGTTAAAAGGTTAGTGATTGAAATAACTTCTTGAGGTAAAGATTCCTTTTCAGAGTTTAATTCTTCAGTAAAGACATCTAAGTCAACAGCTGGAATAACCAAGGCGTTAGTGATGGCAACCAACACACCTAAAGGTAATAAAAATTTCATAATTTTAGATAATAAGTAAAGGGGGGGGGAAGTAATTTAAAATAAGATAAAAGAGAGTTGTTTTATAGCAAAAGAGCTTAAAAACAGTATAGTTTGTTAAAAACTTAATTTAATTTTTAGGGATAAAAAAAATTGAGTGGCAAACCAGCTCTCTTTATACCTGCTCTTTCTTTTTCCTCAAATCGCTGGTAGGAGCAGCAGGATTTGGGGGGTAATGGGCTATCTGGGGTTGGTCTGATAAGAGCAGTAGTTAATTAGTGATAAGGAGCTTAAAGGGGATGACACAAATCAAATAGTTTTGTGTGATAGATAGATATCTCAATGGTGGAATTCCTGTATTTTCTGTTAGGTTTGGTTGTTGAGATCTGGTATCTGTGTAGTAGTCACTTACTCATACTACAACGTGATGTGTTTATCTAGGTAATTTTCAGTTCAGAATATTCTAACTGAAACTCAATAATCTGCTCATTTAGTATGACAATTTTTATCCATTTTTTCTAACTATTAATATCGTGTCAAGTATTTGATTGGCTACTGAACAATGAATATGCATTTATACAGTTCCTATAGTATGGTCCTTATAATAGTTATTGAAGTGCTGTCACCCTCTCTACACATCATAAACATCATAACCAATATTATATATACCCTTGTAGTTTTAATGAGGTGTAATTTTTTGGCTATTTGGTAAATAAAGAAAGTGATCAAATGAGATCAACAATTAACTATATTTCTACATAATGTATAATATTATCAACAGAAAAACTATAAACTGTAAATTAAAAGAAATTAAATAAGAAAATGATAAATTATCAAAACTATGAAAGCAAAATATATAAAGTAAGGAATTAAAGAACAAAGAGAATAGTATTGAAATATCTAAAATCAAATTTTATCTATTCTTCAAAAGTATATGATTTCATTTTAGAGAACATATCCTTTGCGATTTGCCAGATTACAGATCTTGCTTCAAATAATGGATAAACAATAACGAAAAAGAATAATGCAAATAATCAAATATATATAGAATAACAACAATAACAGTTAAAAAAATCTTTAGAAAACATATATGGTATACCACAAAGAGGAGCTGGAATAATAACTAAAAAGATAACCAATAAACCAACCGATAAAATACTATATTTTTTAAATTGAAGCAGTAAAGATATTTGAATAGAACCTTCATCACTTGAACTTGAGTCAAGATATTCATCGTCTCTAAATATATAACTTTTATGATGTTATTTCTTGAATTCTGTTTCTTGTCTAGATTTAATATTAACTTCAAAACCTTTCTTATTATTATTAACACTAACAGAATCATTGTTATTAGCAGAACCTGATAATTGAATATCTTCAGCAGCTTCATCAGTTTATTCTTCTTTAACATTTTTTTTCTAAAATAGTCTTATTTCTTGTAATAACAAAATCAAAATTGGCTGGTTTAATTAATGAACATGTAATTGAAATAAAACCATTAAGGACAATAGCGGCAGCATTACCAGCAAATGAAACATAAGTAGTAAATAAGTTATCAATAAATAATTCACCTTCTAAACCTTTACAAGTATCTAACCAAACAACTAAAGCTAAACACATACCACCAACGGAACCATCAAGAGTATTTCAATTTTTCCATAAGAAGGTTAAAGTAATTGGGAAAACACCAGAATCAGTAGCAACACCTAAGAAGTTGAATAATCAACCCATTGAAATACCGATTGCATGGAAAATTAAAGCTGAACCTGAAGCAACTCATCTCATGATACTACTAATTGATATTTCATTGTATTAATTTTGCGATTCGACTACCTATTATATATATTTCGTTTCTCGAGATCGATAGACAATAAAGAAGGGTATATTTACTACTTTGCTAGTAATTTATTATGATTTCAACCCTCTTCTCATTGATTTAGTAGTAAAAAAAATAGAACATTGAAAATCAGTAGTATTGTTTTATGACAATTATGGCCACAATTGAGGTTTGCCTTCAATATGTTAAAAATTTTCACATATCTAGCTCCATTACAGCTAGTACTGGTCATCTAATGAGTGGTTATGCTAGGCAAATATTGTACTACTGTTTTATTTCCTAGTTTTGCCTCTTTACACTGGTTAAATGAAAATGCGAAGTTGATGATTTTTGTGTGTGCTCTTGCTCTACAGCAAGCAGTGTGCAACGAAAAATAAAGAAACACAATTAATACTGATTGAATATTGCCCTAATTAACAAAAAAAAAGTTTATTACAAATAAACCAGTATTCAAAGAAGTTTGGATTATTAATTGGTCATATATTAAATGTTAGCTTCCACTATTTAATGATCAATGAGTTTAGTACTTCATACTAGTCCAAGTGTTAATAATAAGCGTTAATTTAATTATGGAGAAGTCAAAATGACAGAATTATGTGTGTAAATATTCCGTTTTCGGTAATTTCAATGACAGAATAAAAAGTACGTAAAAAAAAAAACTTTTTGTGCAACCAAAAAAAAAAAAAAAAAAAAAAAAAAAAAAAAAAAAAAAAAAAAAAAAAAAAAAAAAAAAAAAAAAAAAAAAAAAAAAAAAAAAAAAAAAAAAAAAAAAAAAAAAAAAAAAAAAAAAAAAAAAAAAAAAAAAAAAAAAAAAAAAAAAAAAAAGAGGTTTGGAAGAAAAAAAAAAAAATAAACAAAAAAATTCAAAACAAAAATCTCAAAAAATCATAAACTTTGTAAATTCAACTACATCAAATAAAACAATACAAAATACAAAGATGCTTTTCTCAAAGTTGACTACTCTTGCCAGTGCCATTTCCACTGCCCAAGCCATCGGCGATGTATGTTCTCACTCTTCACTCTCTACTTATTCATTATTATATGTTTATAGTTTTCTGTTGCTTTTTTGTTTTGTTTATATTTTTAGATCTAAACTTAGATCAGCGATTTTTCACAAAAATGAAAAAAAAAATTGCTTAAAAACAAGGTATAAACTCATATAATAGTGAAGAAGAAGATTAAATATTATCATGATTTTATAATACTAACAAAAATAACTCCTTGTTTATGAATAGTTAGCTTTTAATCTTGGTGTTCAAGATAATTCAGGTTCTTGTAAAACTGCTTCAGAATACAAAACTGAATTAAACCTATTAAGTGCTTATACATCAAAAGTTAAAGTATACGCTGCCTCAGATTGTAATACTTTAGAAATCTTAGGTCCTGTTGCTGAAGAACTTGGTTTTTCAATCTTTTTAGGTATTTGGCCAACTGATGATACTCATTTTGCAGAAGAAAAAGCTGCTTTACAAACATATTTACCAACAATTAAAAAATCAACTATTGAACTGATAACTGTTGGTTCTGAAGCCTTATACCGTGGTGATTTAACAGCTGATGAATTAGCTGATGATATTAATGCAATTAGGGATTTAATTGCCGATATTAGTGATAGTGAAGGTAATTCTTATAGTGGTACAGAAGTTGGTTTTGTTGATTCATGGAATGTTTTAGTTGATAGTTCAGCTTCAGCAGCTATTCAAGCTTCAGACGTTGTCTTTGCCAATGCATTTTCATACTGGCAAGGTCAAACCCAAGCAAATGCTTCATATTCATTCTTTGATGATATTATGCAAGCTTTGCAAGTTATTCAAACTGCTAAAGGTGAAACTAATATTAATTTTTATGTTGGTGAAACTGGTTGGCCAACAGAAGGTACTGCTTATGAAAATTCTACACCAAGTGTTGATAATGCTGAAGCTTTCTGGAAAGATGCTATTTGTGCCATTAGAGGCTGGGGTATTAATACTATTGTTTTTGAAGCTTTTGATGAAGCATGGAAACCTGATACTTCTGGTACTTCAGATGTTGAAAAGCATTGGGGTGTTTGGGATTCAGATTATAATTTAAAATATTCATTATCATGTGATTTCACATCATAAGTTTTTTTAATAATAATAATAATAACAACAACAACAACAACAACAACAAAAAAAAAAAAATTTTTATTTCCATTATTATTTATACCATCCCATTCATTGTTTTCTTTCTTTTTTTTTTTTTTCAAAGAATCAAATTCGATCATATTTTTAAATTAATATTGATTGATTAATATCATATCATCTTTCTTCTACATTTATGCGTTCATGTCACGTTTTTTATTTTATATTTTATTTAAAATATTTATTTTTGTTATTTCAGTTTAGCTTGTGTTAGCCAACTAATCTAATACATTATTATCATTATTACTATTATCATTATGTATTGTGTCTCTGTAGTAATTGTTGGGATATAAGTAACATGATATTTTGAAGTATGCACCAGCCGCCGATGGAACAGATAACCAAAGTAAAGTTTGTGGCTGGTGTCAAAAACAGACTCCCAACAATTTTTTTTTTGGAATTCAACAATAATAGAAATCATCTTATATATAAATTGAAAAAAAAAAACACCTGGGTTTTTGGAAAGAAAGAAAGAAAAAAAAAAATTTCTCTAAGTTTAATTAAACTACTAACTATTTAACTTGGATAACAGTCTGTCTTTTGTTTCTCTTGAATCATTAGTTAATTACATTTGAATTCTTTTTTATTTTATATAGATAGAAATTTTTCTTTTTCAAGTCTTATTCTTTTTTTTGTTTACCCATTAAAAGAAGCTAAAAAATTTTTTTGAATTCTCTAACTGGGATTTTGAGACTTTTTATCAATATTTTTTACTATTTATTTCTCAAGAAAGATTAGTTTTTTTTTAGTTTAACTTTCTATCAATCAACAAAAGAAAGAAAAGAAAAACATTCTAAGTTTTATTTATTTCATTTCATTTTATTTTATTTTATTTCATTTATTTCACATATACAGAAAAAAAAAAAAAAGGAACAATGTCTCATGATTTAGAAGTTGTTGATATCTTACAAGCTAATATCATTGCTGCTGGTACAAACAAAAGGACAAGGAGAATTGTCAATGGTTTTGGTGGTATGATGGGTTCAAAAGATATTACTTCACCTCATTTTGAAGATCCAAATAATTTAGATGATTTATTAGCTAAAGATAAAGCTGAAAAATTAAAATATTCAAAGAATAAACATATCTCTGAACAACCTTGGACTTTACAAAATTGGCATGAACATATCAATTGGTTAAATGTTATTTTAGTTCTTGCTATTCCATCTGTTGGTATTATTTCAATTAATAGAGTTCCAATGAAATTTGAAACCATTATTACTGCTCTTATTTGGTATTGTTTCTCTGGTATCTCTATTACTGGTGGTTATCATAGATTATGGGCTCATAAAGCTTATGAAGCTAAAACTCCTTTAAGAATCTTTTATGCCTTATTTGGTGCTGCTGCTGTTGAAGGTTCAATTAAATGGTGGGGTCATTCTCATAGAATTCATCATAGATATACTGATACTAATAGAGATCCTTATGATGCTAGAAAAGGTTTTTGGTATTCTCATTTCGGTTGGATGTTAGTTAAACCAAATCCAAGATATAAAGCTCGTGCTGATATCTCTGATTTAATTGATGATTGGATTGTTAGAGTTCAACATAGACATTATTTAGCAATTATGTTATTTATGTCATATATAGCTCCAACTTTATTCTGTGGTTATTTCTTTAATGATTATTTAGGTGGTTTCATATATGCAGGTATCTTAAGAGCTTGTTGTATCCAACAAGCTACTTTCTGTGTTAACTCTTTAGCTCATTGGATTGGTGAACAACCTTTTGATGATAGAAGAACTCCAAGAGATCATGTTTTAACTGCTTTAGTTACTTTTGGTGAAGGTTATCATAATTTTCATCATGAATTCCCATCTGATTATAGAAATGCTATTAAATGGTATCAATATGATCCAACTAAAGTTTTAATTTATATTGCTTCAAAAATTGGTTTAGCTTATAATTTAAAAACTTTTTCACAAAATGCTATTGAACAAGGTTTAGTTCAACAACAACAAAAAAAGATTGATAGAATGAGAGCTAAATTAAATTGGGGTTCTCCATTATCACAATTACCAATTTGGGATAAAGATGAATTCTTTGAAATGACAAAGACTAAATCATTAGTTATCATCAATGGTATTGTCCATGATGTTGGTGGATACATTACTGAACATCCAGGTGGTGCAGCTCTATTAGAAACTTCATTAGGTAAAGATGCCACAAAGGCTTTCAATGGTGGTGTTTACTTACATGCTAATGCTGCTCATAACCTATTAGCTACAATGAGAGTTGCGATTATTAAAGATTCTCATCAAGCTAATAGATTAGCTGCTGATGCTGCAAATGCTTCTATTGATAAGAAGATGCAATAAAGTTTTAATAACAAAATAAAATAAAATAAAATAAAAAAACTTAATGAAATTTATGAACTTTTTTTTAAAAAAAAAAAAAAAAAAAAAAAAAAATAATTAAATTTTTTACTACTTTCTACTTTTATAAACTGTGAAATATAATATTTTTTTTAAATATTTCCTCTATTAATTCTTTCAATTGTACAATGTTCAATGTTTCTAGTGTGTCAATTTTAATTTTCTTTTTCAACTTTTTTTTTTTACCTTTTTATTATTTTTTTTTTTTTT
>JAJMKZ010000453.1:0-22154 GCA_030564005.1 Ruyongia tratensis | reverse complement strand
TTGATTAAATCCATCTATAGATCATATTTCACACTATCTTTATTATTGTTCCCACTGTTTTTTTTTCTTGCCACCAGTTTTTTTTTTTTTTTTATTTTGAAATATCTGGCTAAATAACGCCCCCTTATCTTAGTGGACCAAATAAATACAATATTTTAATAACTGATAATTTCAACTTCAATACCACATACCCTCAAATTATCTTCATTTCATCAACTGAATTCATCACTTCATCATCAATTGGGTTCTTTTAAACTTACATTACATTCCAATAAATTTAATCATATATAAATAAAAAAAAAAAATAAAAAAAAGAAAAAAAAAAAGATGTCTGGCCTTCAACGTCGTCGAGTTAAACAAGTTGTTACTGACACTTCATCAATTAATGATGGTTCTGATAATATGACTACAACAAATAATGAAATTAGTGATCATAAAGTAGGTTATGATCCAAAAGAATCTCAATTGGCTAGTGAAGAATTAAAAGAACCAACTTTAACTTTAATGGAAGAAGTTTTATTAATGGGTATTAAAGATAAAGAAGGTTATCTTTCATTTTGGAATGATAATATTTCTTATGCTTTAAGAGGTTGTATTCTATTAGAATTGGCATTTAGAGGTAAAATCGCTGTTGTTAATGATCCTGCAAGAAGAAGATTTGAATTAAGTGAAAGATTAATTCATGTTATTGATGATTCTAAAACTGGTGAAGTTTTATTAGATGAAACTTTAAATTTAATGAAAAATGATGAAAGTGATTTAAGTATCTCAAATTGGATTGATTTATTAAGTGGTGAAACTTGGAATTTATTAAAAATTAATTATCAATTAAAACAAGTTCGTGAAAGATTAGCAAAAGGTTTAGTAGATAAAGGTATATTAAGAACTGAAAAAAAAAATTTCTTATTATTTGATATGCCAACACATCCTTTAGCTGATACTGCTGCAAAACAAACTATAATTAGAAGAATTCAATCTCTTTTATCTGTAAGAACCATACAATTACCATCATCACCACAATTTCCTGAAGATACAAGATTTAAATATTTACGTTCAATTGCTTTAGTAGCTGGTTCATATGCTGCTAATGTTTTAGAAAATGTATTAGTTGATTTAAATTATGATTATCGTGATAGAGCATTTGCAAGAGCTGATGAATTATTACAACAATTTTCTCAATTCCCATTCCAACCACAAACAAGTTCTTTAGGTTTAGGTGTAAATTTAGTATCTGATATTAATGAAGAATTAGAAAAGAATGAAGGTAGTGATTTACAATTAGAAATAGTTGCTGGTGTTTTATCTGTATTTGCTAAAATGGATTCATTATTATAATAAAATAAAATAAAATAAATTAAAACAAAACAAAACAAAACATTTGTACCATAGTTTATATATATATATAAAGAGAAGAAGGAAGAAATCTGATTGGAAAAAAAAAATACATGATATTATTATATTTAACATCTTACAACCAAAAAAAATTTTTTTTTACTTTTTAACTTAAATCTCTTGTTCATTTTTATAATGATTTTTTTTTTATTCGTTAATCTCTTTTCCATAAATGTTAATATTTGTTAGATTTCTTTTATTTCTTTTATTATTATCTTTTATTTTACTCTTTCTTAAATTTCTGGCATATATATATATATATATAATTCATTCATAACATTTTTTATTTAATAAAATATTTAAATATTTGAAATTTTTTTTTTTTAAAAAAATAAACAAAATGTATCTATAAAGTATATTCTAAACGTTCAACTAAATTTTTATTAATTATATCACCAATATCTGAAACATTATCAGTACTTGCACTTGTTTGTTCTTGGTTAATAATATTATCTTGAATTAAACAAGATTTAAATTCATCTAATAAATGTAAGAATGGATCTTTCTTTTGGTCATTTTTTGGTAATAATGGTTTATCACCATTAGTTTGATCAAATTCTAGTTTATTAATTGAAATTGGTTTTAAAAGTATATAATCTAATCTTTTTAATGAACCTAAATTTTCAACCATATTGAATAATATAGAATCTTGAAAATCATCACCTTGTTTATCAGAATAACAATCTTGAATTACAAAACCTGCAAGTTTATTATCTTTAATATAAGTTGCCTTTTGTTGAATAACATCTAATGAATCATAAGAAAAGAATTGACCAGTCTTTTTATTAAATGAATATGAAATACCAAAATTTGGTTCAAAACTTTGTTGAAAATTTTTAATTGGTAATTTAAAAAATGGAATAATTTGATCTTTAAATGATTTTCTTGTTTGAATTAAATCATATGGTTTTAAAAATCCTTTACTTTTATTATAACATTGTAATATTGTTGGTATTGTAATTAATAATTTTGAACTATCAATTTTTAAATCATTTTTAAAAAATTGAATAATTGAATTAACAGATATCCATTCATTATCAGAATCTGAATAAAGTGCTGAACCTGGTAAAGTTTTATTTTTAAAAAATGATTCAAGATTATAAGTATGTAAAATCCAAAGATCAATATGTGATTTAATTGATTCAATATTAATATATTGAAATTTATATTTTGAAGAATTTAAATTTAAATCTCTATTACTTGTATAAAAATAAACACTTGCAGTTAAAATTAATTTATTTACAATTCTTTTTGATGAAAGCATCCAAAGTACTCTTGTTTCTTCTAAAAAACCTTTATAAGTTCTAACTAACGATTCAAATGTACCACTTTGCCTTGGTTTTGTTTCATTTATTTTTAAATCAATACCATCAAAAAAGGTTAAATTAGGTGAATAAGCTATTTGAATTAAAATTGATTGTGAATCTAAAAAATAAACATCACCTCTATTAGTTTCAGTATTTGGAATTTCCATTCTTAAAAGAATCTTTAAATGAGGATATTTCTTTTTTAATAATTCTAAATATTGGAATAAACCTTTAGAATTGAGATTCGAATCAGTTTTATCTTCAATTGGTTTAATATTATCAATCTCATATTCAATAGTTCCAAAAGTCATACTTCTAGGACTACAAGGTCCATAAATTAAATGTGTAACATATTCAAGACGAAGAGATGTTGGAAGATATGAATGTTCTTTATAAGTTTGTCTATCAAAATAGATACATGATTTGTATAATCTTTTTTTCTTTCCTGAAACTCTATTTGTGTCATCAATATTATCATCGACTTTATCAGTTGTTGACATATTGAGTATGATGATATATGTGCAGCAAAAAAAAAAAAAAAACAAAGATGGTTTCTCTAAAAATGATTAGCAAAAGTAGATACTTGATATAACTTTAGTCATCAATCTAATGAGAAACAACACCATCTTATAATGAACAATATGGATTGATCTGATATTAAATTATTATTTGATTGTACAAAAATTGATGTTTACAAAACTGATATTATTATAGTCATAAATTTATTTAGCTGCAAAAAAACACAGGGTAAAAAGCAGTAGTATGAAAAAGTTGAATTCAACTCTTAAATACCAACACCATTAACAAACAACACACTCATTAAACAAACTCTGAATTCTGATGGTAAAAACAAAGAGGTTCAAATTCAAATTTAAATTTAAATTTAAAAATTCACGTGACTTTTTAAGAGAGTCATTTTTAATTTTTTTTTTATTTTTTTTTTTTTTATTTCAAGTTTATAAAATTAAATTAAACAAAAGTCCCCAAAATTTATTTATTTTAAATTTATTTAAATTTTTTAATTTTAAGACTTGTATTAGTTATTTTTACCTTTTGAAATAGACTATTAGAGATGGATTCAAGTCAAAGAAACCAAACCGATGGTTACACTCTCAATGGTGTTATGCACTACCTTCAAAATGAATTCTCAAAAAATGAACGAGATAGACTTCAATGGTCAGCTGAAAGATCTGAAATGAAATTAGCTATTGCTAAACTTCAAGGTGAAAATCAACAATTAAGATTAAAGAATCAAGCTTTATTATGTCAATTAAAACTATCTGGTGTTGATGAAGAAGAAGGTTTAAACAAAGATATCAAGAAATTAATTGATGATTCATTTAAAGATTCTGACTCTAATTCAAAATTAGCTGAAGCAAGAACTCATTTACAAAACAATATGAAAGAAATTTTATATTTAGTTAATAATTCAAAAACTGATTATGAAAACCTTGATTATGTTAAAAATAATAATGCTTCAGATTTATTATACAATCCTGAAACTGATTTAAAATCTACAGAATCTACAAATGGTAAGAGTCAAAGTGCCACTACCAATAATCAATCTTTTAATCCTATTAGTTATGAAACTGATACCGAAACTGTTACAGGTGAAGAAGGTGTTATTTCTCAAAAACAATCAAATAATTTAATTTATAGTTTACCAACTCATATATCTGGTTTAGTAAATTTATCAATAGGTCATGATAAATTATTAAGTGTTTCAAAAGATTCAACTATTAAATGTTGGAATATCTCTAAAGGTGATATCGCTGATAGATTAATTAAAACTTTCCATGCTGATACAATAGATTATGATATTTTAGAAATTAAATGGATTAATTCAGATTATTTTTCTACAAGAACAAAATCTCAAATTAATTTTTGGAATTTAAATTCTTTAAAACCTTTAGCTTATTCATTCCCATTATCAGATTCTGTTATTTCAATTGATAACAGTGAAAAATATTTATTAATTCATACTGAAGATGCTATTAACGTATATCAATTCGTCTTTACTGGAGATAACATCAGTGTAAAAATAATTAAAGTTATTAAATCAATAATTTATCATTATTGTATTTTGGATGGTGATCAACTTATTGCTTATGATCCATCTGGTTTCAGAATTGTCACTTTTGATATCTTAAATGACACTGCTTTACCTTCAAAAGTTATTTCAATCAATTTGGAAAATTCAGAAGATATTACAAAATTAATTAAATTTGGTAAATATGTTATTTTATCATTTGCTAATTCAGAAGTTAGAGCTTTTAACTATTTCACAGGTACTCCAAAATTCCAAAAGGCTAAAAAGGGTATTTATAACATTAGTATCAATGAACATTACTTAATTTTATTCTATAAGAATGGTGATGTCTTTGTTTATGATAATAGTGTTGATGGTATTTCAAGTACTGAAAGCATTAAATTTAACCATTATGAATCTTCTCTAGGCTTAAAATTCAAAGAAAATAACAGTGAATTAATAAATGAATTATCATCTACTAATTCCGTTATTGGTGAAATGGATACTGAAAATTCATTAGTCTTTACTGGTGGTTCTGATGGTACTATTAGATGTTTTGATCTTAATTAGGTGTAATTGAATAACTTTTTTTTTTTTTATGACTAGAACAACAAAAGGAAATACATTTTTCTTTTTGACAATTAATAAGTAATAAATAAATCATTATTTTCACGTTTTTTTTTTTTTTTGAAAAAAAATCACCATTTGTAATCTATACTTTTAAAATATTCTATTTTTTAGAAGGAAGAGTAGTGGTAGTACCATTTGGTGTACTTGCTTTTGTTGGAATAGGACTATTTGTATTTTTTAATTTTCTCTTCTTTGGATTAATAGGTTGTTTAACAACATAGTTTCTCATCAATTTCTTTAATACATGAGAATCAAAAGCTGTATCACAAATTGAACATTTTTTATCTTTTGGAATATTCTTCATAACATTAAGACAAACTGAACAAACATAACCAATATCAATGATACCTTCTTCATTACTTATTCTAAAATCAACTGAACTAATCATTGGTCGAACCAATATATTTGAAAGATCTGGTGGTAAAAAGAATGAAGTTGTTAAATATTGAATTAAACCATCTGTTTTATCTGTACTTAATTTTAAATATATACCACCTGTTAATTCTGATGCTTGTTGTAAAATAATTGAATCTTCTTTACAAATTTGTAATGAATCTATAATGATTCTAAGATTAATTGATGCAAAGATTGAATTCATTATTGAATTATAATTGACTTTATCTTTTGATAAATTTAAAACTAAAATCTTTGTTTGTAATGATGGTAATAAAGTTTGTTGCTTATTAATATAAGTTAATGCTAAATTGAAAGCTGCACTCATCATTGATTTATGAATCAAATCTAAATCTTCAATATGTGTTGTCATTAATGAATAAAGATTTGTCATAAATTGATCATCAATAGATCTAAATTGTCTATACATTGATTCATTAACAAAACCATCAAAATTTTGATCTTGTGATGAACCATTCGTTGTTGTTTCTTTAAAATTTTGTGTCTCTGGATATATTATTTTAGCACCTGTTGGATGACTAGCAATAATAGATATCATATTTGAATTATTTATACTTAAATGAGCATTAAGAAATACAACTATTGCCTTCAATACATCTAGTATGGGTATATCTACCCAATGTAATGGGTTTGAATCTATTACTAATGTTAGAAGAAAGGTTGTGACATCATGAGCACCTGCTACTCTAGAAGGTCTCTCTTTAAATGTTTTATCAGCAATAGCATCCATCTCTTGTGTTTTATTTGTTTGATTGCTTTTGTTAGATGTTTTAAAGTGCTGAATTGAAATTTTTTTGTACTGTCTTTTTTGAATTTTTTTTTTTTTTTTTTTTTTTTTTTTTTTTTTTTTTTTTTTTTTTTTTTTTTTTTTTTTTTAATATTATAAAAATTTACTTAACAAATTGTGCAACAATCAACAAAAGAATTGAAAGTATAAAATAGTACTAGAGAAGGTCTGTTATAATGAGTAAAAGAAAGGGAAACAACAATCAACATAATAAATCAAATAAAAAACAAAATAAACAAAATAATAGAAATAATTATGACTCTAATAATATCCATGGTGGGTTTGCTCAACAAGTATTACCAGTATCATTAGATATACTGAGATCAATAAGGCATGATACTATACCTACAGACGGCGAAACATATCTTGCAATGGTTAGACTACAGTCTCAAGGAATGGCTGATATTGTTTATATGAAGAAACAAGAAGAAAGTATAACGTATGATGAACCTGAACAAGAACAAGAACCTTTGATCATAACTAATAAAAATGATGATGAGATTGTCAAAAATACAGAGAGAGACACAAATAAACCTAATATAGATGATCTAATCAGATTATACAGAAGAGAAAGAATTGAACTTCAAATTTATGAACATGAATCCTTAGAAAATATAGAGATACCGTCTTCATTTACAGCATGGTATAATTTTTTAATTACAAATAAACCATCATCTGCAATGCTTTCAATAGTACCACAAGATTTAGCAATGAATCTAATAATTTATCTAACTAAATGGTTAAAACCTTCAATGAATGAAAACTTAGATGTTTGGTATTGGTCAATTTTATTATGTGTTGAAGATGTTTTAGATAGTTCAAATGTTTCAAAATTAAGAGATTTAGGAAGTAGAGCTAAAAAATTATATGAAAATTTAATTAAAGAAAATGATAAAAAGGAAAAGGAAAAGGAACAAGAAATTGAAGTTATTGATGAACAAAAGGAGAGATCTGAAGATTATGAAGCTCTTTTAAAGATTATTATAATAATTGTTGGTAAACAATTTCGACAGTTAGATTTATTGGATTGTCTTTGAATAAATAAGGATGATTTTTACAACCTTAAACTCTCTATTTGAAATGTAATAAATGGATATATCCCATATATGAATGATGAAATATATTTCTAAACTGTCTCTAACTTGATAAATAACTTATAATACCAATAATAAAAACAATTGTAAAATTATTAATCTTTCTTTATCTTCACGTGACCAGATTTAAATTTTAATGTCTTTTTTTTTTTTTTTTTTTTTTTTTTTTTTTTTTTTTTTTTTTTTTTTTTTTTTTTTTTTTTTTTTTTTTTTGAATTTTTTTGTCAACAAAAAGATTACACCAAAAACTTAAAATATCAATATTAATTGTTCTTTTCACATCGACTAAGATACAAATACAATTACAACTAAAAAAAATCATATGCCTCCAAGAGTCAGTACAGCACAAAGACGATTAGTCAAAGAATATCAACAATTGGTTAAAGATTCTCCAGAGGGTATTGTTGCTGGTCCTGTGAATGAAGAGTATGTATTATCTGGTTGAATGGTTTAGGGTGCAATCTTATTTAATGATCTGTGTTTTCAGTGTCAACAAAGGGTCTATAATCCCTATTAAACTGTTTTATATTACAAAAATATGATTCCTAATACGTCTAATATTAAATATATTTTTTAAGTTGAATCAATTATACTGATATCAAAACTATATTGTGACGTGTGATTTATTTATCCATTGTGTTTAATTGAATTAGAGAAATAGATCATAATTTAAAATAGCAATCAAAGAACAATCAATCTTAAACATTGACCCTTCATTAACTAGCAAATACTAACATTTATTTAATAACAATAGTAATTTATTCGTTTGGGAATGTTTGATAGAAGGACCACAAGGTACACCTTATGAAAATGGTGTTTTCCCAGCAAGATTAACATTTCCAACAGATTATCCATTATCACCACCAAAACTTACATTCACACCTTCAATTTTACATCCTAATATCTATGCAAATGGTGAAGTATGTATATCTATTTTACATCCACCAGGAGAAGATCCAAATCAATATGAAAGAGCTGAAGAGAGATGGTCACCTGTACAAAACGTTGAAAAGATTCTAATAAGTGTCATGAGTATGTTAAGTGAGCCAAACCCAGAGAGTGGTGCTAATATAGATGCATGTAAATTATGGAGAGATGATAGAGAAGAATTCAATAGACAAGTTCGAAGAGATGTGATAAAGAGTTTAGGTCTTTAAAACTTTATAAATTCCAACGATGTATACAAAAGATATCATTACTGCTAGATAGTCTCATCAAAAATTCACAATACTATTCTTCTTACCTGTAGCCAAACAACTTCACCAACTTCACCAGAAGCAACACCAACAAAAACAAAAATGACCCCCCCCCCCAAAAAAAAAAAAAAAAAAAACCGGAAAAAAAACCGGAACTCGGCCACCGGTTTTCGAAAAGAAAATTTTGAATCTCATCGTCGACACAAAAACCAAAAATACAAAATTATAATCCAATTCTTTTACCATCAACGCTTCATAAACTAATACAGCAGAATGACTCAAGACGAAGCTGACAAGGCTAACGGTATGTTTAAATGGTTATATTGAATATATTGGCACTATATCTCTCATTTTGAACAAGCTCAGACACTGATTACTAGTTGAAAATCCAATTCAACTGGAGTTATATAAACGATTCAAATTATGGAGAAAAAAAAAGCACCCTATTTGAATAAAAACAATTATTTTTTATTTTTTTTTAATTTTTTTGCTTATTTTAAAATAATATCAAGTATACTAACATATATCTTGTCTTGATATAGCTGATGTTGTTACTATCAACATCTCTGTAAAGGGTGAACAAGCTGCTACTTTTGAAATACTAAAGACTGATAGCGTTAATGAAATTTTTGAAATTTTTGAATTATATCCTTCTGTTCAACATTATACAAGTTATGATTTAGTTAGTAATGAAGAACCAATCAATAGAAACAACTTAGTTGAAGATTTATTAGCAAATGGTCAAAAAACTCTTGAATTATCTCTTGCCAAAAAACAATATACTTTTAAATCCATTATTGATCATATAAATAAAATTAGAGATATTTCTGGTTTATTTGAACCTAAAACTTTCGGTATTAATTCTGGTTTATCAAAGCTTGGTGACTTAAACCTTGATGAAATTCCAGATACTATTCCTAAACCTGAAACTGATGAAGAAGGTAAAGTTGTTAAACCAATTGAATATACTGATGCTCAAAAAGCTCAAGCTACTGAAGTTGCTGCATCTTTCTTTGGTAAATTACCATCTGATTTAACTCAAAAAAATTCATTCATTAATCCAGCTGTTCGTGGTATTTATTTAAGTGCTTGGAATCCAGTTCCTTTACATTATAAATCTAAAGGTCATTTAGTTTATTTATCAGTTCAAACTTTAGAAGGTGAAACTTTACATGTTACTGGTAAAACTACTGGTTTCTATGTTAACCAATGTTCAAATGTTAAATTTGAACCATCTATTCGTGAAGGTTCAACTACTGAAAATACCTTATATGAATTAATTGAAAGAGTTTCCAAAAAATTCTCAATTGTTTTAAAAGAAAATAGTGAAAAATTAGCTAGTATTAATGCCGAAAGTTTTATGAGACCAACATCTGCTTTCTTAGCTAATCCTTGGATGACAAAAACTGCTTCATTAAATGCTGATTTTGGTAGAATTCAATTTGAAGATTTAGATTCAAAAGATTTTAATGATCAATTTCAAACCATTAAAGAATTACCATTTGATACTGTTTCCGATAGAGTTATTCGTGATCGTTTATTAACTAAATCTTCTTATGATTTTACAAATGCTTCTGTTTCTGGTGCATTAAAGGTTTTATCAGGTGAAATTTCTCCATTAAACCCAGATGATGCTGTTACTGATCAAATCTTTTTGAATAATGGTGTTTTCTACTCTTTTGGTTTAGATTCCTCTGGTGTTTATGCTCAAAAGGGTGGTGATGAAGCTTCAAGAGCTGCTTCAAATCAAGATTTACAAGCTGTCAAATACATTAACCGATTAAATGCTAAAGGTATTTATACATTATTAACTACTGTTGTTGATTTTGCTGGTAAAAGAGTTATTTGTCAAGGTCCTGTTCCAGGTCTATTTGCTTCTTCAGAACAACAAGAAGTTACTAATGAAGATGGTACTGTCGAATTAATCGATGGTGAAACTCTTTGTCCAATTGGTTATGGTCGTGAAATTGAAACTGGTTCCATAAAAGCTAATAAAGAATTTACATCAGCTTTAAAACCAATTTCTGAAGCTTTACATTACAAATCTGAAACTTTTGAAAATGATTCATCTTTAGTTATCAATCCAGATATTAAAGGTATGACTGGTACTGATAGACGTAAATATATCATTGAACTTCATAACATGACTCCATTAGATATTGAATTTATTGAAAAGAATTATAAACCAGGTTCAGAAGATTCTTACCCACATAGTCAAACCATTGTTCGTATTGAAGCTGTTCAAGAATGGTGGGCTACTCAAGTCAGAGCTAAAATTGAAGAAGAAGCTAAGAAACAGGGTATCGATATCAATGGTCCAATCAAAGAAGGTGAACAACCTCCAACCATTAATATTGATGAAGAAAGTCTAAAATTTTCACCTTTAGCTTTCCAAACAGAAGGTAAAGAAGATAAGAATGTTCGTTCTTTGTCACGTTTCATTACTTCAACTCTTGTTCCAAACTTTATTGCTCAATTTAAATCTGTTGGTAACATTGTTCCAACAGATGGTTCTAATTTAACTCAATCTTTACACAAGAGTGGTATTAATGTCAGATATTTAGGTTATTTAGCATCTAAAATTGATGAATTATTAAAAGAAGAAGCTATTTCTCAAGAAAAACAAGCCGTTGAATTTAAGGAAATCAATACTGCTTATGAAAAGAAGGTTGAAGAAGACCAACGTAAGAAAGAAGAAGAATTAAAAGCTAAAGCCGAAGCTCTTCAAAGAGGTGAAAATGTTGCTACTGAAGGAAAAGAAGATGAAGAAGAAGAGAATGATGAAGACGAAATTGATACTACACCAATTGTCTTATCTAAGATCTTAATTAACTTATACCAAATCACAGTTCAAGAATTAATTGCTCGTGCTTCTAAACATATTTTGAGAAGTTATGCTGCTCAATTACCAATCAGTTTAATCCCATCTCTTGTTTCACATTATCATAACTGTTTATTAGGTACTGAATTTAATGAAAGTCCATCAGCTATTGTTGAAGATGCTGAATCTTACAGCAAAACTGTTTTAGAATTCACTAAATTAACTCCAGCTTTAGTTAGATCATTAATTGAAAAAGAAGTTCAAATTCGTTTCAGATATACTTTAAGATCAGATTGGTTTACTGAAATTCACACAACTGCTTTATTAAGAGAAATTGCTTTGAAGTTTGGTATCCAATGGGAACAACGTGAATACTACTTCACTAAGAAATCTTATGAATCAGTCGTTGCTGCTGTCACTAAAGAAAAGAAAAACAAGAAGAAATCAACTACTTTAACTACTCTTTTAACTGAAGTTTTCACTCCAGAAGATGTTTCATTTGCTCCAATCATTAAAGATTCAATGCCACGTAGTTTAACTGCTGAAGCTATTTATGAAGAAGGCCGTGAAGCATTATCATCATCAGATAGTGCAAAGAGAGAAAATGGTTTATCATTAATTAATGAAGCTATCTCTTTACAAGAACAGATTTATGGTAGAATTCATCCAGAAGTTGCAAGAATTTACTCTAATTTATCCAATCTATACCAAGAATTAGGTTTAGTCCGTGAAGCTTGTTTAATGAGTCGTAGATCAACTTTCATTCTTGAAAGAGTTTCTGGTTTAGATTCACATGAAACTTTAGTTAATTTGATCAACTTAGCTTTTCTTGAAGCTGAATGTGGTAATTTAGTTAATTCATTAAAGGTTTACTCTAGAGTTACTCAATTCTGGTCTTCAACTTATGATAATATTACTTCATGTGCATCAACTATTATGAATACTGCTCTTACTAAATTACAAGAATTAGGTTTAACTTCAGAATCTCTTGATTTATTTAAGAAACTAATTGATGTTACTGTTAAGGTACATGGTGAATCATCATTTGAGACTGGTTTCTTAAGATTCCGTTATACTTATGCTTTAGCTCAATCATCAAGATTCAAAGAAGCTTTAGAACAAGCCACTCAAGCTCATAAAGATTTAAGTGAAGCTGCTAGTTACAAACATTACTTAACAAAACAAGCTCGTGATTTAGTTGAACAATTAACTAGATATGAAGCTATTCAAGCTCATAATGCTAAAGTTGCAAAAGAAAAGGAAAAGCAATTAGCTAAAGGAAGATCCAACAACAAAAATAAAGTTGAAGCTAACCCAATGAAATATAAGAAGATTGCTGATCAAGATATTGATAGTATTTTAGCTTATGTTTTAGGTAACAGTAGTGGTAAAAAATCTAAAAAGAGTGGTAAAAAGAGTAAGAAATCAAAAGAAAATTAATCTATATGATTAACCATGAATTATTTTATACTATTAAATGTTAATGTTTAATCCAATTTGTACATATTTTAATTAATTCGTTTTTTAAACGATTATAAATGAAATTTCTATTTATAAATAAATCATTTTTTTTTTTTTTTGGGGGTTCGTAATTACGAAACTTTTGAAATTAAACTCGAATCAAATTTATATTTTATACAGCAAATAAATTAATGTCTAATGACTAATTTTTTAACAGCTTCTGGTAAATTTGAATAATCATCTTCATCATCATCATCAAATGGATTTGGTTTTTTATTTTTAGCTAATTTTTCTTCATATTTTAATCTTCTACGTTCTTCTTCAGCTAAATATTTTTGTTCTTCTTCTTCTGGATTCCAATTAACCCATAAATTTAATCTATTATCTTGAGCTTCTTCTTCAGCATCATAGAATTCATCTTCAAATCTAGTCTTTGTAACTGAACCATCATGAACTTTAGCAAAACCTTTTGATAATAAATCAACTTGATAAGGAATCTTTTGACCTGCTATATATAAATTACCAATAAAACCACCTACTCTATCAACATCATATACTTCAATTGTAACATCTCTTTGTAAAATTTTTTTGTTATTATAATCAATAACTTGTTGTGAAATTGGTGATTCTTTAGTTAAAGATGATAAACCACCTAAAACTAAAACTAAACGAATACTTTCAATTGGTAATAAAATTCTAAATCTATTTGGTGAAATAACATATTCAACAACTGCATTAATTTTTTGTTTAGCTTGTAAAGTTCTTAAATGAACTTTAGCTCTTTGAGCATTTTCTGAAGCTTCTATAATTTTTTCAGGTTCTGGAATCTTTGATGAATGAATACCTTTCTTTTCTTTAATTGAAATTGATTCAGCTTCTATTAATGAATCCCAAAATGTAGATCTATCTTCATCACCACGACGATGTTTAATAACAGTGGCATAACCATTCAAAACAATAGTTTCAGCTAAATTCTTACCATTTGGTAAAGTAATAGTAACTAATGGTGATTCATTTCTGAATGCATCAGTTAAAATTGATACTTTTTTACCAACATATTTACGTACAAATTCTCTTGCCCTTGGTAAAAATGCACCAGCTGGTTCAGTTTGTCTTGGTGCTCTAAGAGAAGTTAAATAAACAGTTTGTTCAGTACCATTCTTTAATAAAATAACAAAGGCATCTGGACTAATAACTTTAGCAATAGTACCTTCAATTGTACTATTAATTTTAAAAGTTGATGCACTCTTTGAAATAGCAGCTGATGAAGCAGTAGTAGTAGTAGTTGGCTTGACTAATGATTTCCATTGACCTTTACCACCTTGTTTTGCAGTCTTTTCAGCATTTCTTAAGAATTGCATGGCACCAGGACCTAATAAAGATGATTGCCAATCAGCAACTTCAGCTAAACCTGATAATAAAATTTTTTCTGAAATATTACCAGCTGGATGATCAATCTTAACAATTGGAATATCAGTTGAAGAAACGCCAACAAATCTAATAAACACTTTTTGGTTTAATAATCTAGCTTCAATATATTTCTTAGCTTCATCGCCAAATGCTTCACCTGGAGTTTGAGTCTTTTGATCTGTTGATCTTGGAGTTCTAATACCTGCGATTAAGGTAACTAATTCGACATTATCACCATCATCAAAATAGATATGAGAAACAACACGATCACCACTGATGACCTTATCGATTATAGCCTTGTACTTGAAGTCCTTCTTGAATCTTCCTTTGATTAGTTCACTAGACATTGTGCTTTACTTCTTTTTATTGAATAATTGTGGAGTTTAGTTATTGTTGATTTGTTCATTTTTTTTCTCGACGACAAAATTAAAAAAAAAAAAATATCTATATATATATATATATATAAATATATATAAGGAATAATAACAAAGGAAAATAATTAATTATCAAGAAACTACAAAAATAGCAGTTTTAAAAAAAAAATTACAAGCATTAATAATATTGTATTAGATGAACAAAATGAAATAATATATTAGAATAAATTTAAAACTAAAAAAAAAAAAAAAAAAACAAAAAAAAAAAAACAACAATAACAAAGGATGAACTCTTATAAATGAATGATTAGTAGTTTGATGATAAGAATGAATTTCTTAAAGAATCTCTCTTTAAAAATTAAGCAGTAGCTAATAAAGGCTCTATACCAGCTTCAGATTGATTAGCAAAGTATCTAACATCTTGATCATCGTCAGCTTTTAAAGTATGGACAAAAGGTAAAATATGTTCTTGAACGTATTGTTGACCAGCTGGATCTTTTTCTAATAAAGCTTTAGCAGCAACTAAATATGCTTTAGCAACATTAAATCTAATATTTGGAACTGGATCTTCAGTTAATTTATCAACAAATGGCATTATTTCTTCCAAAATAATATCTTTATTAACAACTGGAATTAATCTAGTTAATGTAAATAATGAAGTTAAACGATAAACAAAATTATTTAATGAATCAGGATCACTTTTTAAAATTCTAGTGATAATTTCATCTTTTGCCCATTTAGAGCCAAATATTGTAGCTAATTTTTCTAAATTAATAACAGCAGCTTCTCTAATTGAATAAACTCTATCCCATAACCATGATAATACTAAATCTCCTAATTCTTCATCAAAAAATGTAACACCTAATTGTTCAGCTAATAAAGGAATATATTCAATAACAGCTAATCTAACTCTCCATTGTTTATCTTTTGCTAATTGTGAAATAGCTGGTAATAATGGTTGTGATAATAATTCAATACCAATAACATCATTAACAATTTTTAATTTTGAAATAATATTTAATTTTACTTCTGGGCATTCATCTCTTAACATTGTTAAAAATATTGGTAATAAATGTTTAATAGCAAGTTCTCTATCTAATAATGGTGTTAAACCAGTAATTTCACTAGCTAATGAAGTTCTAACAATATCTGATTGATCTTTACTTAATTCTTCAACTTGTGGGATAATCTTGTTCAACAAGACATCTTTATTGACTAATTTACAAAAACCTGGTAATTGTTTAGCAATAGCCTTTCTAACTTCACTTTCAGTATCTTTTAATAAGGAAATAAATGGATCAGTTAAAGCATTGATATCTTCATCATCATCACTGAAATTTACAGCAACTTGTTCAAATCTATCTGCAGCCATATAACGTACTCTCCAACTATTATCTTGTATTAATTTTAATGCACTTGTTAATAAATCCTTATTATGAGTATTATCATTTTTAGCTTTAAAAAATTTTAAAATTGAAATTAATACATCAACCGATAGAAATTTCACAGAATCTTGTTGATCAGTAGTTAAAGATTGAAACATTGAAGAAATAATATCCCAATCTTGTTGATTAAATAAACTTAAATCTTCAGTTAAAAGATCAATTAATTTTGGTAAATGATTACCAGCAGCTCTCTTTACAATTGGTGATTCATCAGCTACTAATTTTGAATAAATGGTTAATAATTTTGTTCTTGTTAATGGATCAACTTTTGTTAAAATACTTTGAAATAAACCAGTTGATGAAACTTTAGTTGAAAACCAATCACCATCAGCTAATTCTTCTACTAATGGACAAAATTTATCATGAATTTGTTGTGTTGAAAATTGAGAAGCAATATTGTTTAATGAATCTACTGCTTTATCTCTAACGATTGGTTCTTCTGTGGCAGCTAAAACTTCTAAAGTTGGAATTAAAACATCCCCATATTCAGCACCCCCTACAAAAGGTACAAAATGACCTAATTGTTCAGCTAATACAGCAAAAACTTCATCTTCATCATCATGAGCAACTTCTAATAAGAATGGGATTAATTCATCTTTTGTTCTTTGTGGACCTAAAGCCAAAGCAATAGTATCTAATTTTTCCATAGCATTAACACGATTTCCTACATCATCATGTTTTAGTTCATCCATTAATAAAGCTAATGGGTATAAATCATCATTTAAATCTTGTGACATTTTCTGTTGTTGTTTTTTTTTATTTTATTTATTAAATAGAGAATATAATTATGTGTAATTGAAGTTAGTTGTTGTTTGAGAGAAATTTATATTATTCTTTTAATAAAGGTTGTATGACTTTTTTTTTTTAAAAAAAAAACTTGAAATTTGTGGTTGAAAGAGGAGGTAAAAAGTAAAAGTTTTAGTAACTCTTTTGATATCAATTAATAGTTTTGAGATTAGTGATATAAAATTGTTGAAGTGGTAACTAAAATTACTAGTTATTTCTTTAAGGATTATTAAATTTTTTTTTTGGGGGGTTATTTGTTCTTTTTAATTTTTAGAGATAAAAACCTGTTTTTATTTTTATTTTTATTTTGATTTTGATTTTTATTTTTATTTTTTTTTTAATTTTTCGTCGAGAGGAGTATTTTATCCGTTTTTGGTAATTACCTAAATCGGTATTTCCGGGTGACTGTTCTGGTGCTGTTGGTGGTGCTGGTGACGGTGACGGTGACGGTGAACGTCATGCTACAATGTTTATGGTTATGGGATATGAATGTGTGTATTATTAGGTATACTGTACTACTTTTTTTTTTTCTTTTTTGAAGTGAATAGAGCAACAACCAGTGTTGATATAATTATAAGTAAATAATAATAATAATAATAATAATAATAATAATAATAATAATAATTAAGATTATGATACTTGTCGACTCTTCAAAGCTATATCTTGTAATTCCTCTAAATCTCTGTAATCATCTTTATTTAATTCATCAAATGAATTCCACAATTTATCAAATTCTATATTATCAATCTTATTTGTAGGTCTATTTATAATCCATTTAACTTCTTTAACCTTTTTATGACGTTCCCTATCAGCTTCCATTCTTTGTAATATTTGATCTCTAGTATACTTCAAATTTTGATTTAAATCATTTTTATTCTTTAATTGATTATAACGTATTTGTAATAAAGCTTTCTTCATTAAAATTAAGAACCACCATGATTTCTCAAATTCAATAAATGAATCCAAATCTACATTATATGAATCATCAACTTCAGTAATTTGTGTCAATTCAATATATTTTAATTTCAAATCATCATGTGATTGACCATAATGTTTCTCTATCATTCCTAATAGTTTTGAACTATCTTGTAAATTAATTAAATTTGATTCATTAGGTATCACTTTAGTAAGTATTTCATAAATATCTTTTTTGAAGTTTAATAAATAGGGAGATTTGTTCTCTATTCCAACTATTTTTTCTTCATTTTCAATTAATGATGTATAATGAGAAATAATAGATTCAATAAAGTATAAAATATTAATATTAATGTTTAAATTAAATCTATTTAATACTTCTAAAATACAACTATGAAAATCTTCATGCAACTCCTCATTCTTCACAGCAAAAGTCAACGCTTTCTGCTGCACCACAGACGATGGCGTCAATGTCTCCAGTATCTGTATGAACTGTAATCTCGCCTCAAATGGATCCATTTTCTTTATAATTTCTTTAAACAATTCCTTTAATAAATTTTAATTCAAAAATATTCTTTTAAAATTAAAATTAAAAAATTAAAAAAAAAACATCAAAATTTGTGTCCCGAACCGCAAAAAAATTAAAAAAAAAAAAAAAAAAATTTTTTTAACAAAAAAAAATAATAATTAAAAAAAAAAAAAATAAAATAAAATAAAAAATCATCATTTCTACTTTTTTTTTTAATTTCTTAAGATTTATCAAATACATTCAAGATGGCTAAAGGTAAAGGAAAAGGTGGTAAAAATAGAAGAAAGGGTAAGAACGACTCTGAAGGTCAAAAGAGAGAACTTATTTTAAGAGATGAAGGTCAAGAATACGCCCAAATCACTAAAATGTTAGGTAATGGTAGAGTTGAAGCTCAATGTTTTGATGGTATCAAAAGAATGGCACATATTAGAGGTAAATTAAGAAAGAAGGTCTGGATGTCACAAGGTGATATCATCTTAGTTTCATTAAGAGATTTCCAAGATGACCAATGTGATGTTATTCAAAAATATAGTTCTGATGAAGCTAGAGCTCTTAAATCACAAGGTGAATTACCAGAATCTGCTAAAATTAATGAAACTGATACTTTCGGTCATGAAGATGATGAAGATGTCAACTTCGAATTCGGTGCTGCTGACGATGACAGTGATGAAGATAATGATGAATTAGATATCGATGATATCTAGATGAAATTAATTAACTAATTATTATCATTTATTATTAAACGGGTTATTTACATATACACAAAACCATTTATTAAAAATTATAATACAAAAATTTATATCAAATTAAGCTAAATCCTTTTTTGTTTTAAAAGAAAGAGAAAGAAAAAAAAAAAAAAAGAGATTAACAAGTAGAGATGTCTTTCCATTGTTTTGAGGGTATTATTTATTGAACTATTTAGATACTATTTATTTATTCTTTATTTTTTTCTTTTTAAAAAGAAAAAAAAATAAAGAATTATTTATTATTGATTATAGATTTCATTTCTCTATATTAAATATACTTTCTTATTTATTTAGGTTAATATCATCATTATAATTAATTCCTCTGTTTTTTTTTCAGCTCAATTTATTTTAATTATTGGGTTTAATTTGATTTAAGCTGTTTTTAATGAATATAACCCATTTTCAAAAAAAAAAAAAAAAATTTTTTTAAACAAAACTAAAATGTATTTTCTCTAGTCATATTTACATGGTTTTTAAAACTAATCCTTATAATATTCGATTTCTCTATATATGCAAAAAAAAAAATAATGTATGTAATTTAATAATAATATTGTTAAATAAATTCCTGAACAAAAAAGAAGAAAGAAAAAAAAAAAAAAAAAAAAAGTGTATCTAAATTTCAAAATCTTCTTCGTTATGACTTTCCATTCTTCTTAAAGCAACATTTTCTTCTAAAGTACCTAATACACCACTTCTATGTAATTGAACAGATCTTCTAGTTTGAACAACACCACTTGTAGCTTCTAATGGAATATCTGATAAATTATCTTGAGTACCAAATAATTTTTGATATTTTTTATGTCTTGAAATATTTAATAGATAAACACCTGAAAAAATAATTAAAAATCCACAAATTAAACTAACTGAATCCTTTGGAGCAGCATCATTATAATTTCTAAATAATATAAAAGAAGCAATTAATGTAGCTGTTGTAAATGTAACATAATATAATGGATTAACAATACTTGTATCAAATTGATCTAAAGCTTTATTAAAATAATTCATTTGTGTCATAATACAAACAACAACAACTACAATAAATAAATATGTTGAAAGATGAGTAAATTGATTATTACCACTAAAAGTTAATTTAAGAGCAATACCAAATGCTTTAATACTAACGATTGAAATTGAACCAACAGTTGAACAAATTGAAATATAATAAATTGGATTTTTATGACCATAAATTGGTGCAATTCTAAAAATCATAATTAAAGCAAAAATTGCAACAATAACAACATAAGAAATAAATAATGGTGTCATAGCATATTTTAAAATTTCATCAACGGTATCAATATCTTGATCAGATGGGGCATGTAAAACAATAATTACACTACCTAATAAACATATAGCACAACCCATTTTACCTAAAGTACCTAATTCTTCTTTTAAAAATATAGCAGCTAAAACAGCACCAATAATAACAGATAAAGCACCTAATGGAGTAACCAAAATAGCAGGAGCAAATGTATAAGCGGCAAAGTTAGCAATTTCACCAATTGCCATACAAAGCATACCAGCCCACCAAATTGGATTTTTCAAATATTGATAACCTTGACCATCAAAACCTTGTTTGGCAGCATCCTTAAGACCTTTCTTCGTTATTATGAAAGATGTACCAATAGCAAGCGATGAGGAAATGGCTAGTGCCAAACCAATATACTTTTCAGCAACCATATTTATCAATTGTATTTGTTTTAAATCTATATTTAAAGTTGTTGAAAATCTTCATGAATTTGATTTGATTTAATTATTTAATTTAGGCTTTTTTTTTGTGATTTCGGTGTTCGGATGTCCATTTTTTAGTAAGTTTAGTTTTAATATTAGAATTATGAATATCTTCCTTCTTCTATTTGAAGAGTTCAAATAATAGATTAATAGTCTATCAAATCTATATAATTTTATCTCTTGTTCTTTATCTTGTATAAAATGCTAAATAATTTATATGTATATTTTTTTTCGGTAAAAGTGTATGCAAAATAGATTGGTACAAATAAATAAGATAGTTACACTCTAATACTATCCAGTTGTTGATTAATTCAAATGTTCTTTCACTCTAGTAATTGGCATTTCTTTTTTATATATAAATAGTCCCCTTTTTTTTTTTTTTCTAATTCTCTGTTTCCAAATATTATAGTGATGAGTTGAAGATACTATCAATCATTTTTTTTGTTCAGACTCATTGCCTATTAATTCCAAGACATATTCACAAAATTCTTCAACCAATTCATTCTCATTATCACCTAATTTCCTAAGACTTAGTAGTTTAATATTAGCATCATCCATCTTTTTATCTCGACTGAATCTTGTATCAGTTAAAATTCTATTTATTTCTTGAAGATGAATTCTAAGTGCTGGAAAAGATAAATAATATTGTAATCTTTTATCATTAAAAAATTTCCCATATTTGGCATTCGTCGTATCTCTTGGTTTGTTATCAATGGGTATTAATGAAGTTTTTGAATTAGTTGTTTCTGTATTGTTAGTTGAATTGGTATTTGTATTGTAATTATTATCAGTATTAGTATTATTATCTGGATTGAGATGAGCTTCACCTTTATGTGTCTTGAAACATTTTAAAGAACAATACTTTGCTGCACATTGGGGGCATTTATATTTGAATTTCTCCTCTTTACAAACAGTACAAAGATCTTCATTATTAATAGTAGAGTTCATAATAAAATAAAATCAAAAACTAATATAAATCATCAAACTATCTGAATAAAATTATAAAATTCTTTTCCTTAGAAATAAATTTTTTTATGGCTCGTCATTTTTTTTTTTCTTTCTTTTGTATTTTTTTATCTTTTTTTATTCA
>JAJMKZ010000452.1:0-22316 GCA_030564005.1 Ruyongia tratensis | reverse complement strand
CTAATCTATAAACTATATACTTCTTCTACTAACTACTTTTAGAATATAAATACCCTTAACTATTTCTCTCTTTTCATATCATAATTGTGTCTCGTAGTACTATAAAAAAGATTTTTTTTTTTTTTTTTTTTCATTTTTTTTCAAATCGTTCAGACATATTAATATAATAATAATTGAACAACATTTATTTGATTAATACAAAAAACAAAATTTATACAAGTATTTAATTAAAAATAAATTTCTCATATTTCCTAATCATTTTTAATTAAAATTTTTTTAAAAAGAGTGTCTTTTTTTATATCAAAAAAAAAACACATTTATCCATTCAGCTCTTTTTCTTTTTCTTTTCTTTTTCATTTCTTTTTTTTGTTTCTCAATAAAAAGAGTTTTGACATATAGAAAATTTTTCAATTTTTTTTTTTTTAAAAGAAAGGAAAAAAATCATCAGCAGTTTTAATTTATACATATTTTAATTTAAATTTCAATTTCAAATCAGTTTTTTTTGAATTCTCTTACAAAAATCAATAAATAAATTTAAATAAATAATGTCTGATTCAAAAAATTCTTATATTTTAGAAGACATTGAAAAAAATGCTACTTCAAAGAGTGAAGAATTATACATTAATGATTCATATCAAGGTGAACAAGTTGAAACTAAATTAAATTTTTTTAATAAAATTGCAATTAAATTAAATGGTGAAACTAAAGGTATTGAAAGAGTTAGTGAAGAAGAAAGAAATCCAAAAGAAGGTGTTTTAGAAGCTGCTTCAATGTGGTTTAGTGCAAATATGGTTATTGCTTCTTTAGCTTTAGGTGTTTTAGCTGGTCCAACTGTATTTTATCTTTCATTTTGGCAATCAGTTTTTGTTATTGTTTTCTTTAATTTCTTAGGTTTATTACCAGTTGCTTTCTTTTCATGTTTTGGTCCTGAATTTGGTTTAAGACAAATGGTTTTATCAAGATTTTTAGTTGGTGATTATGGTTCAAGAATTTTTGCCTTTGTTAACGCTGTTGCTTGTGTTGGTTGGGGTGCTGTTAATATTATGGTTTCTGCTCAATTATTACATATGATTAATCCAGATAGTGGTCATCAATTACCTCCATGGGCTGGTTGTGTTATTATAATTCTTTTAACAATTATGGTTACATTTTTTGGTTATAAAGTTATTCATGCTTATGAAAAATATTCTTGGATTCCAAATTTTGCTGTTTTTTTAGTTTTAATTGCAAGATTACATATATCTGGTAATTTTACTCCAGGTGGTTTCCCAGGTGGTCAAGCAACAATTGCTAATGTTTTAAGTATGGGTGGTACAGTTTTTGGATTTGCAGCTGGTTGGACAACTTATGCAGCTGATTATACTGTTTATATTAGAAAAGATTATCCAAAATGGAAAATTTTTGCTGGTTTAACTATTGGTTTAGCAACTCCATTAATTTTTACTCAAATTTTAGGTCAAGCTATTTCAACTGGTATTTATGTTGATGAAACTTGGGCTGAATATTATAATGAACATCAAACTGGTGGTTTAATCTTTTGTGTTTTATCAGTTAATTCATTAGGTGGATTTGGTCAATTTTGTTCAGTTATTTTAGCTTTATCAACTGTTTCAAATAATATTCCAAATATGTATTCAATTGCTTTATGTGCTCAAGCTTTTTGGTCAAAATTTGCTAAAGCTCCAAGAGTTTTTTGGACAATTGCAGGTAATTGTTTAACTTTAGCTGTTTGTATTCCAGCTTATTATCATTTTGAAGATGTTATGGATAATTTTATGAATATGATTGGTTATTATTTAGCTATTTATATAGCTATGTCATTATCTGAACATTTTATTTATAGAAAAGGTTTTAAAGGTTATAATATTGAAGATTATAATGATAAATCAAAATACCCAATTGGTATTGCAGGTACTTTAGGTTTCTGTGCCGGTGTTGGTGGTGCAGTTTGTGGTATGGATCAAACTTGGTATTTAGGTCCAATTGGTAAATTGATTAATAAAGAAGCTGTTGGTGGTTATGCAGGTGCTGATATTGGTTTTGAATTAGCTGCTTCATTTGCATTTGTTATGTTTAATATTGTTCGTCCATTTGAATTAAAATATTTTGGTCGTTAAGATTTAATTTTTATTTATATATTTATTATTATTATTATTATAATTATAACTTTTTTTTAAAAAAAATTCTCTTAACTTAAAAAAAACTTAGAGAAATATATATAAAAAAAAAGTGTTTTTGTTTTCTTTTAATCTTTTATTTTAATATTTTTGTCTTCCACATTTAATCAACATTCATTTTAATTTAATTGAATTTAATCTATCATCATCAAATTTTTTTTTTAATGAAATACTCTATTCTGGTTATTGGTTTGATTATCGATAGTTTGGTTATCAGAATTCTTTATGAGGTATTCCAACAAAAATAAAACTTGCAATTACAACTTTCTTTCTTTTGATTATCTTATTTATACTATATATATGCTATAAACTTTTATACTTTTAGATTTTAATAGTTAGTCCTTCATTCATTTTACTTTATTTTCATAATTAATTAATTAATTAATTTATACAAATTGACCCAATTCATCATAAATTGTATAAAACAAATAATAAAGGATTAACCGAAAAATTTTGTTGAAATGTCCTTTATACTTTAACACCTATATCACCTATCACTATTAATTGATACTTCTTATCTGTTAACGAATAACAGTAAAGAAATCTCGCCAAAAAAATACAAAATAAATAGACTTGGAGAGAGAGAGAGAAGACTAAAGTCGAATAAAGACTAAAATAGAGAGACTCATAATTATTAAATAGATATTAATTATGAATAAAAATTAAGAAGAAGAAGTGAAAAATTTAATTAATACCCTTTAAAAATTAAAATAAAAAGAACCGCCGGCTTTTCTTATCGGACCGGTGGTATTTTTTTAACTTTTAACTTTTAACTTTAAATTTAATTTTAACTTATTATAAATATGCTTTTTATAGTAAAAAAAAAATAATCGGCGGTAATTGTTATAATTATTATAATTTATTCAATTTGTTTTATTTTATTAGTGATATTAAGTTTAATTAATTATATTACAAGAGTTAAATAAAAGTGATTGTTGTTCTTTAATTTTAAATTCCTTTATCTTGATTTATATATATATATATACCTCCTTTTTTTTTTTTTTTTTTTAATTAATTGTAAAATTATAATAATTGTAATATTAAAAGTTACTTCTTTATATGGTAGTTTATTTATCTTACATCAATATCATCGATACTTAATTTTAAATTCTTAAACTTATTTTTTCTATAATGAAATATTATAATTCACAAGTATAATCGAATAACTTGCAATTATGAAATTAAAACTTCAATAAATAAATATCTTTATTATTCTCTTTCTTTTTCTATTAATCTCTTTGTTTTGAATAAATAAGTCTATCATTAATATTAATACTTTAAAATCATCTTCTGTATAACAATTTAAAACAGAAATACATCCAATTAAAAAAAAAAATAAATAACAACAACATTATTTATTAATTTTAAATAAAAAGCGTTAATAAAAAATGAAGCCCTAATTTCAGCCCTAAAATAAACACCATCAAAAGAGAAAAAAAAAAATATCCAAATTCCTCAACACAAGTGTGTCAACTCTAAAAACCCAAGTTTTTAGCAAAGGAGGAAGAAAAAAAAAGCAAGAATGAGCCTGTTGCTACCCAATCCATGTCTCTTGGGTATACTACTGACAATACAGACACATAATGGTCCTCAATTGATCTATCATTATCCTCCAAAGCCTAAAAATTATGGGTATAAAGCCATGCCTTTTGCTCTTGATAATGATTTATTACAACAAAACAATAATCAAGATATTAATTCAAATTATGATTCAGATTCATCAATATCAAGCTCTTCATTAGATTCAGATGATGATGATATAGATGAGGATGATTTAGATGATGATGATACAAATAATAATTCAAATAGTTTACCAAATCGTGATATTTTAAGAAAAATTAAAAAAATAAAAGATTTAAATAATAATAATAATATATCTGGTCAAACTTTATTAGATTTATTAGATGAAAATGATGCTAAAATTAAAGAAAAAATTAATAAAAGAAAAAAATTATTAAATAATAATGGTAATTCAAGTACAAATTTTTCTTCAATAAAAAAAAATAATTCAATTCATTCATCAAAAAAATCATTCTCTGAAAATAATTCATCATTCTCAAATAAATTAAATATATTAAATAATAATAATAGTAATAATTTTAATAGCAATAATAATTTAAATAATATTAGAATTGATAAAGTTTTCGGATTTGATGTTGAATTTTTAAGTGAATTTTTAAATCCTCCAAAACAATTATGTAATTCAAGATTTGAATTAACTGTTGACGATATGTGTTTTATTGGTTTACCAATCCATAAAAATGATGATGGTTCATGGAGAAGAATTAAGAAAAAAGATAGATCTTTAATTGATGGTAATGATAATGATGAAAATGAACATGAATCATCATCAACAAAGAAGAAAAAAGATATTGATGATGAAAATAATGAAAAAGATGAAAAATTAAACATAAATAATAATGAAGGACAAAATGATAATGATAATGATAATGATAATAATAATGATGAAGACCATGATAATGATGATGATAAATTAGAAAATTCTACAATGAATATGTTTCATATAGTATTTGTTATGAATCCTGCAGTTGTTGAATATAATTATAGAGTTGATGAAATGTTTCATTATGTTATATCAAGATTATCATTAATTTTAAGATATGAACAATCAAAATCAAATTATGTTTGGAATGAAATTAAAAAAATCATTAAAATTAAAGAAAATTTTGAATTTAAAGCTTCATCAATTAAATCATCATTATCAAATAATTTATCAATTAATGATTTATATGATCAATTAATTTCAGAATCATCATTATGTAATGCTTTAACTCAATGTTATAATTCAATTTCAACTTCAAATATTGCAAATTTAGAAATTAATGATAAATTAATTTCATTACAAATTCCATTAATTAATTCTTTTGATGTTTTACCACCAAGAACTGAATCAATTTTAAGTGGTTCATATTTATCATCAATTAATAAATTTATTGGTACAGGTTCAAATTCATTTATTAAAAAATCAACTACTACTAATAATAATAGTAATAATAATGATGTTGATTTTAATGATAATAATACTAATAATTTACAAAATAATAATGAAAATATGGAATTTATGGCATTATTATTATTAGATACACCTGATCAAATAATTAAAGATTTAAAATTAAGTTCAAATAAATCTTTAACATTATTTATAAATAATTTAACATCAAGTCTTTCTTTAAGATCTTTATCATCATTATATAACATTGATTTATTACAATTAATTTCATTTGCTAATCATTTAATTTATTGGAGAAAGGCAAGACCAATTTTACCATTAACAACAAAATCAATATTTATTGTATCACCAATGGCACCAATTGAAGATTTTCATGAAAATTCTAAAAAATTTAAAATTAATTTCCCATCATTACCATCATTACCTTCATTTTTATCATTATTATCATCTTCAAAACCTAGACAATATATGTCAATAATTCCTTCAAAAGATCATAAAGATATTTATTTAGATGCATTAAGTTGGTTAATAAGGTATGGTTATGTAACACAATTATTAACTTTTGTTTGGATTAAAATATCAAATAGAATTAAAATTGCTGTTGAAGAAGATTTAGAAAGAGAAGGTATTACAAGGAAAAAAAAATCTAATTTAACAAATTTAAATACTGATAATTCATCAAAGGCAATTGATGATAGTGTTGATGATAATAAAAAAGGTACTAATAATTCAAATAAGAATATAAATTTAAAAGATAATGATGATGGTAAAAGTAATAGTAAGAATAGTAAATCATCAAGAAAGGAAAGTAATAGTAGTTCCAGCAGTGTATTAGATATAGAAGAAGAGGAAGATGAAGATACTATATTATTAGATGTTGAAAGAGCAACTGCAGTTGAGAGAAGATGGATCAGTAAGATCATTAATGGACAACCACCTGAAATAGTTTCAATTTTTTATAAATTGATTAAATATTTTAATGGTATTCATCCTTTAGAAATGATAATTTTGAAAGAGAACATTTCACGTCATGATCTCAGAAGACTCTTGAACCATATAAAGGACCATATAATCTCAGTCAAACACTGGTAGAATGAATAATTAAATATTATCCAACTAAAAAAAGCAGATGTAGAAAAACTTTACGTATCCTGGGGCTCGAACGGGTAACAAAAATGTGTCTGAACCAAAAAATTTCCCAATGTGTTTTTTTTTTTTTTTTTCTTTCTTTCTTTTCAACAAAAACTAAAAAATTGAAGTAAGAAACAAATTAATATTGAAGAAGAAAAAGAAGAAGAAAAAGTAGGAGTGTGATATTCGTTTAGGAATCATAGAGATCATTGAGACATACATATACAAATAAATTAAAAGACAGAGCGAGAATGTTAAGAATACCAAAGATATCAACAAGATCATTCACAAGTTCATCAATTAGTTTGGCTCCACCAAAGACTAAACAAGCATTAAAACAACGTAAAATTTATCAAAAAAAAGTTTTAGATGCTAAATCACCAGTTTTTAAAAACCCTAAATATATGAGTTTAGAATTAGCATTAAGATTTTTAAGAGCTTTTGAAGTTGGTAAAAAGCAAGATTCAACAACAATTACTTTATCTTTCCCAATAATTAGTGACAAAAGAATGACATATACAAGTTCAATTAAATTACCTTTCCCAATGAAGACAACAAAGATTTTATTTTTAACAGAGGACAAAGAAGCTGGTGAAGAAGCTTTGAAGAATGGTGCATCATTTGTTGGAGGTATTGAATATATAAAACAAGTTGCTAAGGATGGAACTAAATTAGATTTTGAAAAATGTTTTGCTACACATGACGTTATGAATGAATTGAAGAGACATGCAAGATTTTTTGGTACACAAGGGTTGATGCCAAGTGAGAAGAAGGGTACAGTTTTAAAAGAAAACTTTGGTGAAGCAGTTGGTGCTTCAAATGATGAAATAGTTATTAGAGATAAAAATAATCTTTTCCAACTACCAATTGGTAAAGCAAATTTCAGTGATGCCCAAATATTACAAAACATGATCCAATATAGAACAGTCATCAAGGAAATGCTACAAAAACAAAACAAGACTGCATTAGTTGGTCATTCAACCATAAAAAGTACACAATCACCACCAATTTATGTTGATTTTATTGAAAATTAATACTAGTGAAAAAAAAAATAAAAAAAAATCTTGTATATAAAAAAAAAAAAAATTAGAAAAATTTAATTTTGTAAACAACAGTTATATTTATTTGTAGAGAGAGAGAGAGAGAGAGAGAGGGAGTAAGATGTTGACTAGAATAGTTAGAGATAAACTACTGACGAATAATAGAAGTTTATTAGATGCCACAACTAAAACAAAACTAGTAAATTCAATTAAAATCCAAAATGATAGCAATAAGATAAAATATAAAACTATTGATGCAAAATCATTAATGAAGATAAAAAAGGTTAAATCATTCCTTTCAAATACTACTGAATTCAGAAATGAAGAAGCTTTTATCAAATGTCTGAAGTATGTTTATCTAAATCATAATTATAATGAGTTTCATCATTTGAATAGATTTATTAAAGTTAAAAGAAATGATATTAATTGGCTTTATGAAACTTCATTATCACAATATTTAAAAGATAATAAATCATTATCTAACTTAACAAATTCAAATTCATTAATATTACAATTAGAATTACCTAGAAAAGATTTAGATAAAGTACCAAATATTTTAAATGATTATTTCACTTATTATAAAACTGATAAAATTTTAGATATTAAACCAATAATACCCATAATTAATCAAAAATCTATTGAAAAAGATAATAGAATGTTAAGACAAGTTTTAATATTACATAAATTCTTAAGAGATAGCCAACATATTCTAAATAGAAAGAATTTAAGATCTCCATTTGTTTCTATTCCAATAACGAAAAATGGTGAAAGATTTCCTAAATCAAGAAAGGTTAATAAAATTAATGGAATGATTAAAAGAGTTCAAAAAGATTTATTAACTTATCAACCAATCAAAATAAATGACTTCTTTTATTTAGATGAATTAATGAATGATGACACTGTTGATATTAGATATAAATCAATTTTGAAAAAGTTTTTATTAAGATGTTACATAATTAAAGATGATTCAACTGATGAATTAATCATTTCAACTAATAAATATTCTTATTTAAGACCAATAGAGTGTATAAATCCAGTCATATTAGATGGAAATTGTTTGATGGAATTATGAAGAATACGTTTTATGAATATAATTATATTATTATCTATTAGCATTATGTAGGAATGGAATGCAATATGCAGGGTCATTAAATCATTATTATCATTATTATTATGCTTTTTTTTCTGTTGTTGTTTTTAAATAGATAAATCTTTGAAATCATAATTTGAAAACTCTAATAAATCTTTTGTAAATAAACAACCAATAGTTTCTTTATTATTAAATCTAATTGATTTAATTTGTATTGAATTATCATCTAATTTGAAATTTTTAGATTGAAAAATTATATTTGAGGGGTAAAGTTTTAAATCTTTGAAATTTGTTTCATTGATAACAGCTTCATTATTAATATAGGATAAATGATCAATATATTTAATTCTATTATTATTGAATAATATAACTAATTTTTGATTCAATATTTGAATATCTAATATTTCATTATTATTAAAATCTAATGATATTGATCTTATTATTTTGATTTCATTTGATTCTAAACCAATAACAGTAATCATTAATTTATTTTCATCAAAATTTAAAATTTCTAAATATTTCTTATTTAAAATAAAATTGAATTTTTGATATTCTTTCATAAAACCTAAATTTAAAATAAAATTTTGATTTTTATTATTACCAAATTTTAAAATATTTAAAAATGAATCATTTAAATTTTTAAATAAATTATCTTCAATATTAATCTTAATTTTATTAAAATTAATTTTAAATAATGGAATATATCTTAATAATGTTGTTGATGTTGTATGATTATTAATTAAATTTAAAACATTCATATTATTAAATTTTGTTTCATTATTTGGATTATTATTATCTAAAATTTTATTCAAAATTATAAAATTTAACCAATTAATAAATGATTTGATTAAACAGTATTGTTCATTTATAGTTTTTAAAAAAATAAATAAAATCTTTAAATAATTTTTTAAAAGTTGAATAATTGAATCATTTTTACTATTATCATCATCATTATTAAATTGATTAATTAAAATTATTAATCTTTCAAAATTTGGTATTAATTGAAATAATAAAATCTTTTTTAAACCATCAAATGTTGAACTTGATAATTTTGTCCAATTTTTTAAACCTCTTTCACCAATTGTATTAACTAACCAATCTTTTAATTCTTCATCAATTAAACCTGTTAAAAATAAATTAAGTAATTTATCAATAACTTTTGAATTATCTTTATCTAAAATATTAAAATATTTATTTGTTGAATCTGAATAATTTTTAATATCTTTGCTCAAATTTATTAAATATTGATCAATATTTATTAAAATTGAATTAATTTTATAACAATTTTTAAATAAATGATTCATATTTGTATTGTTATTCATATGTAATAAATCATCATTGGAATCATTTAAATTGAAATCTATTGTTAAACTTCTTAAATAAAGTTCCATAGTTAAATAGTTACAAGTCAATAAATAATGAGTTTTATTCTCTAGAGATAAATGATTAACTATTTCATCATCTTGTTGTTGTTCTTTGTTAAATAATTTTAATTCACCAATTGAATAATGACCATTGATGTATAATTTCATCTTATCAGAAATAAACAATAAAAGATGGTTTAAATCTTCATTATTATTGTTGTTACTATTTGAATTAATGCCATTGGTCCCATTATTGATGTTCATACCATTGTTATGATTATCATCTGAACTAATCTTTGGTAATGATTTAATCAAATTAAAATCCAATAAATCTTTAAACTTTTCGTTTTCACCACTAGATTCATCAACATTGATCCAATTTGCAGCAGATATATCTTCATTTAGATCAATATGTGATATGATTTTCCCATTATTTGTATCAAACAGTAAACATTCATCATTTGAATTTAATATAACGAATTGTTTACCATCATTTCTCCAAGCTAGATTCTTCACTTTGAACGCTATTTTAACGCTCCAAACTGGACAACCATTGCTTCTATACGCTGAAATCTTATTTCTATCAATTAGAACCACCAAAAGGTCCATTGAAGGACACCAGCTTGAATTCATGTTGATTTTGCTTATTTGTTTTGATTTTCAAAGTGGCAAATATTTCTTTTATTGTTTTTTTTTATTTTTTTTTATTCCTTCTTCTTTTTTTATTTATTGAAGAAACTGTTGAAAAAAATGTTTAGGAAAGAACCAAAAGTAAGTAGAATAGACGTGAATATATTGATTGGAATGGCAGACTAACAGGTATAAAGTATAAAAACGCTTCCAATCTGAAAAACTCACAAAGAAAGCAACTTTTGACAAAGATTAAGACAGATTTTAGTGATAATTTGAACAATGGCAAAATCACAAAAGAATTAGAATTGATTTTACTACCATCAACTGTTAAGAAGATTCCATACATTGCTAATGATTGCAAAGGTGAAATATACACAGATACAAATAATCTACCTCTTTGGATCCAAATTAATACCATGTTGATACCTTCAATTCATACTGTTTGGAAATGTCCATTTTTATTACCAATATTAATATCAAATGAAACTGTATTGAAAAGATTAGGTGAAGGTGCAGATCTAATGGTACCAGGTATTGGAAGACCTATTGATCCAAGAATTAAGAAGGATTCATTTGTTGGTGTTGTTGATTATAAAAATCCAAAAGTTATTAGATCTATAGGTATTTGTTTATTTGATTTAACTGATGATATTGATAGTGGAAGATTTGTTAAGATATTACATAATTTTAATGATTTTGTATTTAATTATAATTCAGATAGATGTGATATTGAAAAAAATCCAATTATTGACGATTTAAGTATGGATATAAATAATTTTGTTATTAATGATGAAGAGCAAAATGATATCGTGGAAGATACTGAAGATCAAGCTAATGTTGATACTCAGGATACCAATGAAGTTGAAGGTAATACAGAAGAAATTAAAGAAGAAGAAAATTTAGTAACAGAAGTAGAAGAAGAAGAGGAAGCAGAAGAAGAAGAATCTAATAAAATATTACCAAGTGATGTTGATTTAATATTTAAACAATCATTATTTCAAACTTTAACAAAAGAAGAAAAATTAATATTGCCAATGAATAATTCAAATTTTATGGATAAAATTAAATTAAATTTAAAGGTTCAAAATTTAAATATTAAAGATTCAACATTTAAAAAATCAACAAAATTTTTAAAAGAGATGGAAAAATTAAAATATTTAAAATTAAAAGGTAAAGATGATAATTTAATGATTATTTCTGTTGCTAATAAAGATAATAATACAGATTTAAAGAATTTTTTACCATATAAAGTGAAACCATTAGTTAAACCTGATACTTCAAATCTCACCGCATCATCATCAAATGGAAATAAATTAATAATATCAACATTTTATAAACCAAATAGAAAAGATTTATTTTCAAGTCTTGATATTGAAATATCTAAAGAATTTTATACAATGAATGATATCAAAACAAATTTTAATCAATATTTTAAAGAACATGATTTAATTTCTAAAAATGATGGATCAAAATTTATTATTAATAGTGAAAACTTATTAAAATATTTAGGTATTAAAAAACCACCACAACCACCAACATTTTTAACAAGAGTTGAATTTTTTGATAAATTAATCAAACATTCATTTATTGAATTTTATTATATTAATGATTATTCATTAAAACCTATTAAAGGAAGAATACCAAAGATTACAATTATGATTGAATTTAAAATTGGTAGAAAAAAGATTTCAAAAATTTTAAATTTAAATAAATTTAATAATATTAAAATTCTTGAAATTTCAAATAATTTAAAGTTAAAATGTTCATCATCAACAACTTATAATAAAGAAGATGAATGTTTAATTGTTCAAGGTTCACATTTTAAAATTATTCAAGATGTTTTAATTAATCAATATGGATTAACAACTAATTTAATTGAATTAATTGATAAAACAAATAAGAAACCTGTTAAGAAATAGATTTTACATATAAAATAAAAGTATTTATTATTCATATATATTTAGTTTTAGTTTTTCATCATGTGGCCATTACTTTTTTTTTTCATTTTTTTTTTTTTCATAAATATCCATTATTCAGTGGAGTAAAGATTTCAAATATTTCTGTTTTCGTATCATCATATCAATTCTTATAAATGGAGATTTTGGTATTTCATTAAATCTTAAAAGTTTAAATAATTGACCTGTTAAAATTTCCATAATTTCAATTTGTTTAAAATAATTATCAAATTTTTCATCAATAATTTTATTAAAATTTATGATTTGAATACCACCAAAATTTTCTAAAATATAATTTAATGAATCAATTTTATTATTATTTAATAAATTAATTGAAAATATTAATTCATTATTTAATTCTTTTTGTAAAATTATATCTCTATTTAATAAATCAATTTTTAAATCTTTGTTTTCAAGTTTTGAATAAATTATTTCAACTTCAATAGAAATTAATCTATATAATTCATTTATTATAGATATAAATAAATCTTCAAATTGTTGATTTTGCCATTCAAATTTATTTTGATAATCATTAACAAATATTTTTAATTTAATATTTGAATTTAATATTAATTGTTTTGAAGATTTTTCATTAAAAGTAGTATTTAAATAATAATGTATTTCATCTTTAAGAACATCATTAACTATAATATCTTTAACAAATTGATCAACTTTATTGGAAGCAATAAGATAATCATTTTGATAAATTATAATTTCTTTATTTAATGGATTCATAAAAATTTTTTCTAAAATATTATCACCTTCATCATTAAAATCATAATCTAATCTTATTAAAATTTCATCTTTATCCCATCCTTTCAATAATTTAATTCTATAATCAACATTTTTATCATCAATAATATTTCTATAATTTGATAATTCATCATCTATTAATGTTTGAATCTTTGGAAGTAATTTTTTATTTAAAGATGGTGGGAAATCAAGATAAATGGGTACAGTTATTGTTTGAATAGGTGTTATTAAGGTTGATGCTACCACATTGGGTATGTAAAAGGATAACAATAGATATATTAAGTAGAACATTGTAATCTATCATATTATCATCATTTTTGAATATTAAAATAAGTATTGTTTTTTTTTTTTTTTTTTTCTTCCTACAATTTTTTTCTAAAGAAAGTAAATTCTTATGTATGAAGAAAGAAAGAAACTACAATGATTAATAAAGAACATGATAGTTATGAATACTATATCGAACTGAAAACTTGTATTTTTTTTTTTTTTTTTTAACTAATTAAATAATAATAATAAAACAAAATAAAATAAAATAAACTTAAAAACCATTTTGTTGGTTTAATAAACTCTTTAATCTTGCAACTTCATCTTCTAAAGATTGGTTTTTATTCAATAATTCTTCAACTTTTTCTTCCAATTGATTCATTCTTTCCATCTTTCTAGCTCTTGAACGTCTAGCAGCTTCAGTATTTCTAGCTCTTTTGGCAGCAACTGGATCCTTGAATTCAGATAAATTAATTGGAGATAAAGGTTGATTACGTTGTTTTCTATTGTATTGAACAACACCAAATTGATCCTTCTTTTCACCAGTAGTAGAAGTAGTACATGATTTCTTTTTTGGTTGACGATCAATAGAATCTTCAGAACCAAAATCTAAATCAGTTTCACTAAATGAACGTTTAGATAAACCACAAGATTCAATTGAGGCTTTAGCTTGTGAAACTACTGATTTTTCTTGTTCTTGCTTTTGTTGAACAATTGGTTGTTGAGTAATTTCAGTAATTAAACAATCAACATCAGTTTCTTGTTGAGTTTGAACATCTGGTTTTGAAGAAATGGATTGTAAATCTAATAATTCATTTGGTTCAAATAAAGATTTCCAATTTGATTCATTTAATTCATCATCATCAACATTTGAAAACATTGGAGTATTAGTTTCTGAAAAGATTGATTCAACAATAGAAGAATGTAATTCAAGAGGAGTAACAGTTCCAACACTTGGAGAATAATCAATAACGTCAATTTTTTCAATTAGAGGAATAGTATAATCTTTTTTAGCAACAAATTGATTAAAGACAGATTCACCCAAGACTTTTGGTTTATAAGAGTCCAAGATAACATCACCTTCACCACCATCCAAGATTGGATTTGGGTTTGGGTTTGATGAGTATAATTGATCAAAAAAATCAGGTTTTGATGTAGTAGTAGTAGTATTGATAAACATTTTTTTTGATGACTTAATAATAATAATAATAATAAACTTTAAATAATAATAAACTTAATGATTGATAATAATAATAATAATAACTTTGGAATATAGTTGGGGAGGATTAACACATGATTAAAAACATAGTTGATGATTTTAATTTTTTCTTTCTTATAAAAGTAGGAAGGACTTAGATAATTTTTAATTTAGAAAAGAGAAGATTCTTTCTTTAATAACTTTTTTTTTTGGATAAACATTTTAGAAAAATGGGGTTTGAGTAAACAAATAAATTTGTAACTTTATTGTAGTAAATTTAACACACACACATAATAATAATAATAATAGATTGATAACTTTTTAAAAAAACAAAGGATGTTAAGGATATTTCTTTAACTTTAATTTAATTTCTTCTTTATTTTAATAATAATAATTTTGATAACACAAGGGGGGAGTTTAGAATTGCATCTTGACTAATAGTAAATAAGTAAATAATAATAAAATGCAATAAAAGGCTGTACCAGTGTAAAAATAATAAAGATGAAGTTAGTGTTTTTGTTTTTTTTTGTTTTTTTTTCTAGTGTTGTTGTTTTTAAAAGTTTTTAAAGAGAATTAAAAAGTTGCAAAAAAAAAAGTGCGAATATCTCAATTTTTATATTTTTTTCTTTTTTCTTTTTTCTTTTTTTTTTTTTTTTTTTTTTTTTTTTTTTTTTTTTTTTTTTTTTTTTTTTTTTTTTTTTTTTTGGAGTCATAAATTTTTTAAAAAAAATTTTCATTATAAAAAATTAAAAATTTAAGATAGAAGAAAAAGAAGTGAGTCATAAAATTCTAATCTATAGTTGTTAATAGATGTGTTGTAATAGTAGTAGTAGTAGCACATTAGAGACTAGAGGGATGTAGATGAGATGTTTACTGTTTACATGTGATCTCAAGGGTTTTTGGATGTTTATTAGCAGTCACATTTAACTTAATTTATTTTTTACTCCGGTTCAGGCTTCTTTTTTAGGAATTCGATTTCCGGTTTCTATGAGCTCCGTTTCCGGCTTCAGATCTTTTCCAATAGTTGTTGTTGTTGTTGTTGTTGTTGTTGTATCCAACAATGCTTCTGTTAACTCAAGACTCACTTTGTCATCAAACTTGTCTTCCATATCTAATGGTAAATCTTCACCGAAATTACCATATGAAAACATTTCATTAATAATATCTTCATTATTGTTATACTCTGTAATTTCAAAATTTCTATTATTTTTTAAAATTGAATATCTAGGTTTAAATGTTTCAATTTCAATCTTTGATAATGGATTATTATAAATATTCTCTTCATCATCAACATCATTCAATTTTCTAACTATAATATTTTCATCTTCAGATTCTTGATTTGTAATATCTGATGAATCTGATAAATATTCTAAATTTGATGAACTTGAATTGGAATTGATTCCTATCTTCTTAATCATATTAATTCTATTATTAATTTTATTATCATCTGATTTTGTTGATCCCGCACTAAGTTTATTTTCCTTTAATGTAAGAGGTTTTAAACTAGATTTATTATAATAATTAATTAAATAATCTGGTAATAATTCTTCATTTAAAATACTTGATGATTTATTTAATAATTTAATTTTTGAACTTGTAAATCCATCTTTACAATTAATTAAATAAATTTCATCATTATTTTTAAATCCTAATAAATATTTATCATCAAAAATTTTATTAATTTTTTCAAATTTAAAATTTGATAATTTAAATTCTGGATTAAATGAATGAATTGATCCATATTTTTTTGTTAAAATTTTAAAATTATTTTCATTATTATCATTACTCCAAAATATTTGTTTAATAATTGAACTTGTTTTACCTCTAATTTTAATATCAATTAATGAAATTTCTTTTGTTAATTTTGTTAAATCCCAAACATAAATTAAATCACCTCTTTGATTAATACTAATTAATTGACTATTGAAAGGTGATAATGATAAATTTGAAACTCCATTAATTGGTTGAAAAATTGCTAATCTTTGTTTTAAAATTAAATCAATAATAATAATATTTTCTTGTTTAAATGTACCATTATTCATTATATAATTATAATAATATTGATTAATATCTAATAAATTTGAATTTATATTTTTATCACTTGTTGTACTATTATTATCATCATCATTTTTTAAATTATTATTTTTATTTGTTGCTTCAAAAAATTTATCCATTGTAAAATTTGATAAAACATTAATAATATTTTCAAAATTATTATTCTTATTACTAATATTGGTAACAACTTCAACATTATTTGAATCAATATTATCTCCTGACTCATTGTTACCAACGTTATTATTAACATTATTAATTTGAATTTTAGGAACATAAGCTAAATATCTATCAGATATTGAAAATAAACCTTCATTAATATTTGAATTAATTTTAACATCAAAATCTTCAATTTCATAATTCAAATCATTATTAATTAAAGAATTAAAATCAATTAATTCTAAAAAATTTAATGGAGAACCAAAATAATCAAATATTGTTAAACTACCTTCATTTGTACAAATTCCAATAAATTTTGATGAACTTTTAATACTATAAGGATAACTACCATGAGTAGATGGTGGTAAAATTAAATTTTGAATATTGGTTTTAATCTGTGGTCCAAATTCAATTAATTGACAATTATATTCATTATTATGAAATGTAATTAAAACAACTGTATAAATATTTGAAATTTGATCACATTTAACAGGAAATAATTGTAATATTTTACCTTTAATTTGAAATATTGTTGCAACTAAATAAAGAATTGGGTAATCATTTGATTTATTTGAATTTCTTGAATGTAAATTGTTATCAGAATTTAATTTTTGTTTTTGAATTAATTTTAAATCAATTTCATTCATCTCTATAACTGATTGTTTCCAATCCCAAACTTGAATAATATTCGAATAAACTATAAAAGTTTCACCATTTGTACCAAATTCAACAATATTACCAACACTAAGATTATTATTTGAATTATTTATACTTGATGAAGCATATGAAGTGCTTTTGTTTGAAGTTGTTGTATTATTTATACCATTCTTATTTAAATCTGATGGCAATTGATTCTTTAATTTTGCCCATGTCTCTAAAGGTGATAAATTTATGGAATTGATTGGAGGGAAAGTTGATGGATAAAGTCTAGTTGGATCAAACCCATTTGAATGCATGGTATAATAGTTAAGTAGAAGAATATATTGTTAAAATATAAAATATAAAATATAAAATTGAAAAATATAAAATTGAAAATAAGGGAGATCCATGTTTTTGATTTTTTGCTTATCAAATTTGGTGGATTATATAAGCTGAACATTTTGTTTATCTCAGAATTTTTTTTGTGACAAACTTCAACTTCATCCTTAACTATTATTAAAGCATATGTTAAGGTGGTTCTAGTGGTTTTCAGTAGATAAACATTGTTAAACTAGTAATCATTAATGCTAAACTCATTGTAACAAGTGAATTTTAAGTGCTTATTATTTGGGGAAGTTCGATTTCTCCAGATTTTTACTATTTAATGGCAGAATTGTCCGGAATAAAGAAATTTATCTATTGAAATTTAAACATGAATTCTTTTATTTTCATTAGATAGTTGTATATCTGATTCATCTTTAACTAATTTTCTCTTTAATTCATTATATTCATCATCATTATCTGCATTAACTGTTACCTTTCCAATATTTTTATTTATACTATTCTCTAATTGTTTAATAATTTCTAAACTTTTCATTCCTAAAAATTTTGTTGGTACTTCTAAATCAACATTATTATTCTCTTTTGATAATTTAATTAAATTTTTTAAATAATTCAATAATTCTAATTGATTTTCAATTGATGTATCATTAATAGTTTCTAAATCATTATCAATAATTTTTTTTGCTGTAAACCACATTAATTTATTAAATTTTGGAAATTTAAATTTTTTATTAACTTTTGTCTTTAATTCAATTTCAACAATTTTAAATTGATCTTTAAGATTAAATAAAGTTAAAAAATTACCACCTATAACCATTGTATCAATTGGAGTATAAACTGAATGAATCCAACCTGATGGAATAATTAAAACATCATCTTTTTTAAGAGTTACTTTAATACCATTTTCTAAACCTAAATCTGGTAAAAATTTATTATTTAATTCATTTTTTATAATCCATTGATAATATTTTTTTAAATTATGATTAGTTGGTGGATAAAATATAAATTGTTTTTCACCATATAAAACAGTATAATAAACTGATGTACCAGCAAAATCTAAATGAAAATCTGTAAAAGAATTTTCAACACCCATTAAACAATATTTTTTAACACAAGGTTTTGGATCATCTAATTCATTTAATTGAATTGGCCAAATTTTATCAACTAAATCAAATTCTTCAACATAATTAGGTCTTTTAACATTTGAACCAATTTCACTTTTACTTATTTCTAAACTCAAAACATTAAGTATTCTTTCTCTATCTTTTAAATCACTTTTGAAATAATCTCTCCATTGACCTAAATTCCAATTTTCTTTAATATTATTTTGAGTTAATACATCCATTATTTGAATTGGATGATTTTCACCTAATGATTGAACTAAAGAATCAATATTAAATTTTTTAGGTATTATTAAACCAAGACCTTTTCTTTTATTATAAGGAATTTTAACAGGTCTTTTTAATTTAGTTTTCCTTACAAATTTAATCAATTCATAACCCCAAATTTCATCAATTTCATTTGAAAGTTTAATATTTTTAAATTTATTTAAATGAGGATGATTCTCTAAAGTAATATTATTTATATCACCTTCATTTAAGGCAACATAATCAATTTTGACCCTCTTTCTCCCACTTGTTCTCTTTAAAAGACTTGGACCATATTTATCAGAGCATTGAAGTGGACAATGGAATTCACTTATTAGTTTAGCATTAGATTTTGATAGATTAAGACAATGATAGTGATACCAATTATCACACTTTGAGCATTGAATCCATGACATTATTATTGGGATTAAAGAAGTGTTCTTGGCACAGAGGGGGCATTTCTCCACATCATTAGAGTTCTGACCATCATCAACAGTAGCCATAGCTGTCATAAATCACTGCCTATCTCACTTGTTTGTTACTTGTTGTTGTCTTTAATACCTTCTTGTCTCCCACATAAAAAAAAATAACGATGGATAACAAAATTAAACAAAACCACGTGACACAAAATATTACATAAGCATAATATTAATACTAAGTGGCCCCTAACAATATCTTTATTGACAGATAAATAAGCAACAAAGACAATTGTAAGACTTAAAATTACAACAACGCAAATAAAACATTTCATACATATTAACATTTCACATTAAAAAAACACTCAAATTCGTCTTGTAAATCCCATAACTTCCCCTAAAAAAAAATTTATGTTCACCATTCAGATCTCTTTAAAACTGAAATAAATAAATAAGTTAATTTGTGAAATTAAAGCGGATAAATCGTCTATAAAAAAAATAATATAAAGCAACTTAATTTTCTCCTTAATAAATTTTTTTGTTTACTTTATCAATACTATCATATTTATTAAAGATAATCAATTGATAACCTCCCATTATGACTAACAAAGTTGAAGAAAAGATTGAAGCTGAATTAAAAGTTATCGATACCGCAATTAAGGATGAATTCAAAGGTATTAAAATTTACTCAAAAGAATACTATTATTCTTGTATCTTAGGTGGTGTTTTAGCTTGCGGTCCAACTCATTCCTTAGTTACTCCTTTAGATCTTGTCAAATGTAGAAGACAAGTCAGCGCTTCCTTATACTCTTCAAACATTCAAGGTTTCAAATCAATTATAAAGGCTGATGGTTTTGGTGGTATTTGGACTGGTGTTGGTGCTACTTTTATTGGTTATTCATTCCAAGGTGGTTTCAAATATGGTGGTTATGAATTCTTTAAAGAACAATATACTGAAATCTTAGGTTCTAAAACAGCTTATGAATATAGAACTTCTTTATACTTAGCTGCTTCTGCATCTGCTGAATTCTTTGCTGATATCGCTTTATGTCCATGGGAAACTATTAAGGTTAAAACTCAAACTACTATTCCTCCTTATGCTACAAATGTCCTTGATGGTTTCAAAAAAATTGCCGCTACTGAAGGTTTTAGTGGTTTCTATAAAGGTATTGTTCCATTATGGTTTAGACAAATTCCTTACACTATGTGTAAATTTGCTTCTTTTGAGAGAATTGTTGAAGCTATTTATAATTACTTACCAAAAAAGAAATCTGAATATTCAAAAGCTACTCAAACTGGTGTCTCTTTCTTAGGTGGTTATCTAGCTGGTATTCTATGTGCTACTGTTTCTCATCCTCCTGATGTTATGGTTTCTAAAATTAATAGTGAAAAATTACCAACTGAATCAACTGGTCAAGCTTTAGGTAGAATCTACAGTAAGATTGGTTTTGGTGGTTTATGGAATGGTTTATTCGTCAGAATCATTATGATTGGTACTTTAACTGGTACTCAATGGATGATTTATGATTCATTTAAGGCCTATGTTGGTTTACCAACAACGGGTCATTAAACCTGATCTTTTTTTTTTTTTCTAAAATTCAATGTTTTAATATATCAAAATATTTTGATACTATTTAATCAATTAAATTTTACATGTTCACATTTTATAAATAATAATTTTAGCTGTGCTATTATCAATAGATATTTCTTTAGAATCAATATTCAATAATTAATCTTCTTTTTTTTTTTTTTTATTTCCTATGTTATTAGAAATATTTACAATCGTTTACAAATATTCTTATTTGGAAATATATTTTAGTGTATCTCCATAATATTTTTAATATTTTTTTTTTTTAATCTTTGGATCATGAATATATATATATATGTATATGTATTCTATAATCAAACTATAGTTTATTCTCATTAAAGATGTAAAAAAGGTATTATGTATATTCATTATAATAATTATTGAAGTAAATTTATACTCTTTTTGAATCCCAAATATAAACCATTTCATCCCAACCAGTTGTTGCAACCCAACCAGGTTCACCCCAAAGACTATAATCACCACCTATTACAAATTCTTTATGCATATTAAATATTCTTGCCTTTGTATTTTGATGAAATCTATTATTACTATTACCACCACTTCTTGGATCTGTTAAATCTTTCCAAATTCTACTAGTCATATCATAACTACAACTCATTAATTCACTACCATCATGTGGTGACCAAACTATTCTTCTAATTGCAAATTCATGTCCAACAAATTGATTTATTGGATTAGGTACATATTGATTATAATTTTGTTGTAATTGATTAACATTTTTAATCATTCTTAAATCCCAAATTTTAATATTTTTATCAACACCTGAACTTGCAACAATAGTTGATCTATATTTATTCCAATCACAAGTTAATGCTTCTGCACCTCCATGACCAATAAAATCTATTGATTCAGGTCTTGAAGATCTAATATCCCAAATTTGAATATGAGAATTTGAATTTGAACTTATAATCATATTTGGATTATGAGGTGAAAAATTTGCTTGATAAACACAATTTGATTTATTTATTAATTCAGGTTTATTTAAATTTAAAGTTAATAAAGATTTTGGTAAATTTGGTGACCAAATTTTAATTAAACCATCCCAACTTGAAGTTAAAAAATTTGTTTTATCAATTAAATTCCAATTTGTTGAAAAAATTTCTCTTGAATGTTCTTTCCAAACTTTTATTGGAAATTTTGGTATAGATATATCAAA